>JAYKAV010001256.1:37898-52520 GCA_035582835.1 Phoebastria nigripes | reverse complement strand
CACTTCGGCCACAACAACCCCATGCAACGCTACAGGCTGGGGGAAGAGTGGCTGGAAAGCTGCCTGTCGGAAAAGGACCTGGGGGTGCTGCTTGACAGCCGGCTGAATACGAGCCAGCAGTGTGCCCAGGTGGCCAAGAAGGCCAACGGCATCCTGGCCTGTATCAGAAATAGTGTGGCCAGCAGGAGTAGGGAAGGGATTGTCCCCCTGTACTCGGCACTGGTGAGGCCCCACCTCGACTACTGTGTTCAGTTTTGGGCCCCTCACTACAAGAAGGACATTGAGGTGCTGGAGCGTGTCCAGAGGAGGGCAACGAAGCTGGTGAAGGGTCTGGAGAGCAAGTCTTCTGAGGAGCAGCTGAGGGAACTGGGACTGTTTAGTCTGGAGAAGAGGAGGCTCAGGGGAGACCTTATCGCCCTCTACACCTACCTGACAGGAGGTTGCAGCGAGGTGGGTGTTGGTCTCTTCTGCCAAGCAACTAGCGATAGGACGAGAGGAAATGGCCTCAAGTTGCGCCAGGGGAGGTTTAGATTGGACCTTAGGAAAAATTTCTTTACTGGAAGAGTGGTTAAACATTGGAACAGGCTGCCCAGGGAAGTGGTGGAGTCACCATCCCTGCAAGTATTTAAAAGACGTGTAGATGAGGCGCTTAGGGACATGGTTTAGTGGGCATGGTGGTGTTGGGGTGACGGTTGAACTAGATGATCTTAGAGGTCTTTTCCAACCTTAATGATTCTATGATTCTATGAACTTGTACATTTTTCTTTGATTTTCTAGTCGTGGAGCACCCAGTCATTGAAAGGCCAACAGTCGTGCAGTTTTCTGGGGCACCTGTCTGCCATAAACACGCTGCCAAAACTTCCGCATTTCTCCTAAGTGATCTTAATTATATTTTGCAGGCTCTGCTTAATATTTGGCTAACTCTGAGTAATCATTTACTCATCCTTCTGCGTGACAAAGAACGTTTTAAGGAATGATGCAATTGATTTTGCAATCTCTATATTTAGACACTGGTGCTCTTAGAGGATTTACCGCCTGGAGCTCACACTAGCAGGTTCCCAGAAGGAGAAAAAGATGGAGAAGAGGGTTAAGAACTGAACTGATAACTTAACCTTTTGTCTTGGGTTGCTCTAGACTCTGGGAAAACCATGACCTTCCCCAGCAAGTCAGAGAAGCAACCCCTTTCTGCATACATAAAGTTCCCATCAGGAATAATGTGTGTTTCTGTCGTGTAACCTTATTGGAGGGACACAAATCCTGTAATAAGAAGAGGAAAAGAGATGTTTCCAGTGAGATCAAGTCACATCAGCTGCCTTGAGTTAAGTGAACATCACCCATTTCTCTAAGGAAAGCATGGGTTGAAGATACTCCTAAGCAAGTCTGGAGCAAGGCACTGGAGCACAGAGGAGCTGTAGGACTTGGACACAAGTGTGCAAGGAAGATCTGGTGATGCCAAAGAGGGCACTGGCTCTGCAAAGACCAGGTCTAGCATGTCAGGTAGTATTTCACCCGCTACTCTTCATCATAGTAGATGATAGACACCCTTGACGAGGTCTCCATTGACTGCCTGCACAGAGGGCAGGAATAAACATTATGCAGCACCAAGATCCAGACCAGCAACACCACATTCATCTGACAAAGGTCAAGGTGGGATCACTGAAACAGTTGGGCATACCTCCATCACCAAGATTTTTAGCTATGACTGGTGATTTAGGATGATGTCTTTCTGAAGGGAGACATGAAATCCTGTAAAGGAGATTTTGTGAAGAAAAGGCCCTCAACAGCTTCTGGAAAAAAATCAAAACTCTTCAAGATATCTTATGTTGGGCATCCTGTAACACTACTTATTTCTAAGAAAAAAGAAACCAAGTCAAACCAAACAAATATCATCATCATCATCATCATCATCAGTCCTTATTCCAGTTCTCCAGGCCCTCAGGGCTGGAAGGAAGGATCCAGAAATTCCCCTTTTCCCCACACACTCCTCACAATACAGCACCAGCCAAACTGGTTGGGATAAAACAATGCAGAGAAACTGAGTGGAGCTTTGTGGCAGGTTTTAGTCCAAACTGAGAAAGACATTCACTAATGCAGCTTCTCCTACCTGCCGATGGCCGTCATCATTTGCACATCGGTGATGCTGTCATCATTGGTTAGGTTTCTTATGACGCCATCCATGAGCTCCAGAGGGACAAACTGGACCACACTGGCCAAGGCATTGGATGGCGCTTCCTGCTCTTCTGCAAGACATGGATGAGTGCCAGCAATGAAGATGTTAGTCTCCGGGAAAACCAGGCACATGAGGTCATTTCTTGGCTCTAAAAGCCAAATAATTTCTGCCTACGTAAATGGAGCGGATAGTCAGCTGGCATAAATGAGCGATGTGGTGTCTGCACTTAGCTGTGCTAGGAGGACAATTCCCCAAATCCCAGTGTAGCCCATAACAAGGTTGGGTCATAGCAGATGGGCTGTTGCATAAAGCCACACACAGCCCAAAGGGAGGAAGAGATCACAGGCACAACAACGTTCTTGGGCCAACCTTGGGTCCCAAATTCCCTCTGCATGCTCTCTGTATACTAATTACTGCAAATAATTGCAATGGGATGTGACTGCAGGTTTGCCTGCCTGGAGCACCTTCCAAAGGATGAGGCTTTCATACAGAGGGCACTGAAAAACCCATCTCCTCRTGGGCTTAGGAATAGCTGGAGCAGGAGCTCACCTGCCGGCAGACAGTCCAGCCTTTCATGGCACTGGTACCTCCAAAAATCTTCTGAGACCCTCTGCAATAACTGAAAGGCCCCAGAAGTTGGATAAATATCTTCGGTCCCACCTTAAGATACAACCACCCTCCAGAGAGATAGTAGGGCTTCCTAACTCTAGATCGGTGAGAAATAACTCCTTAGCTTTGTCCCTAGTTTCTGGTAAGGAACAGGCTGTGGGGTCCCATCAAGTCAGCCATAAGAGAGTGACATTTCTAAAAGCTTTCAAGTCCCACCCTAACCAGCTGCAGGTAAGCTGCTTTCCATTAAGCCCAGCTGATGCTGGAAAGTGCTGAAGACACAAACTTGTGCTGCAAATATTTCAACCCAGTTAACAACTCCTGTGTACAGACTCTGTGTGGTTTTTGAGGGGATATTATTTTCCTAGCTTAAAGCCCTGGGTAACTTTTAGAGACAGTTGTTTATTATATTTCAGCTGTGGCTGCATTTCTGGAGTGGATGAGAACCATGCAAGATGTCAAACTAATCAAATTTGACTTCATCAGAGCCAACATTTACATTCCCAGCCTTTTTTTTTTTTTTTAATTACCTGTTGAAGAAATGATAGTGAACAGCTCCTTCAAAGAGGGCAGGATGGCTGAGGTCTGAGTCCTCCAGATCCTCTGCAGCAGACCGCTCACTTTGTTCACCTGCTCCAAAAACTCCATGATGTCCTCTTCCCCTTCGGAGACGCACTGGAACTGCCCGATGCACCGGATCAGCTGCTGACAAAACAAGACCTGGTGTTTGCCTGTGGGAATGCACTGAGGATGCTGGGTTAAGAGTTTGCTGATCTTCGCACACTGCTTGGGGCTGGGCCTCTCGCAGACTTTCCGGAGCACCTCGATCCTCAATAAGCTGAAGATGCTGTTTGCTGATGGGCTTTCCAAGACAAACTGCAGTCCTAATTGGATATAATCGAGTACGTAATGGCTTCTCTTCCCCAGAGGTCCATAGCCTTCCTGGAGGAGACTCAGCAGGAAGCGGACGTTGAAGAACTCCTCAAATTCCTCCGGGTGGTAGTGGCCGTAGACCTCCAAAACTTCTTTCCCGATCTCTCTTTTATACTTGGTGTCCCCCGTGAGATAAAGCTTGGTAGACAGCTCCAGCATGGACCAGCATTGCTCGCTGTCCATGGGCTGCTTTGCTGCCTCAATGACACGCCTCACAAGCCCTTGCTTCACGTTGTTGGGGTATGAGGACATCACCACGGCTTCCAGTATCTTATCCATCTCTGCTCCCAGCTGCTGAAAAAGAGGAACAGAGCAGCAGATTAGTTCAAGCAGGGTCTGCTGAGCTTTCAAGCCCAGGTTGGCAAGGGAGGTCAAAGAAGCAGAGCTTGAGAGCTGTCTGGGACCACTATGAAGATGATAATTCTTGTGCCCTTTTCATGGTGGCATTCAGAAAAGTTTCCACTCTGGTGATGTTTGACTGAGACTAAAGCCCCCAAACTGAATGAATACACAAAAATACAGAACTTCTTCAGACTAATCACACATTTGAGCATTTTTGTCTTGCAAACAACCAACTACAATCTTACACTTGACCCTAGGGATGGATGAGCTCCCTCTCCTCGATGGGTTCAGCAACTCAAGATGGTGCCCCTTGTTTTACAAAATCCAATCCCCGCTGGAGACAGCCTGCCACAGACCAACGGAGGGGCTGAGTGGGGAATTAGGGGAGCTGAGGTCTTCCGCTGGTGTCTGYTGGCTCAGGTGTCCTCAAGAGGCAAAGATGCTCCCGATGATTGTCTTCACATTCAGGGAAGGAGAGAAAAGCCCTGGGAAGCAGAGGTGGGATTGCAGCCTCCCTGTGCAATAGCAGGGGTGTATGTTTGACATTTACGCTGTGCTGCCAGCCACTCCGGCTGAGTGGTGCAGTCTTGGCTGCTCCCCAGGGACCTGCCGCATTTATATGCAGGACCAAAGCGAGAGGGGAGGGAAACTGCAGAGTCAGGCAAAGTTTCCCATTCGTCACGGCCCGAATTCACCAGCAGTAAAGCGTTAGAGGAGAGAGTGCTTAAAAAAAACCCTAAGGATTTCCCTGGAAGAGCTCAGAACAACATTTATAACCAGGTGTTGGATGCACTACTGCACAAGAAACCCCATTACAGAGTGATAAAATTAGACAGCCAGGATTTCTTAAAACGTATTACAGGGACTATATAAAGGCTCACCCACAGCAGGTCCCCCCGGTGCGATGCGCTGCACAAATACACGTTTGGAGGACGTCCCTTCCTGCCTATAGCCTGAAACGATCCATGGGGGAGGGGGAAGGAAGGTATGTATCATCGTTACCTAAATGAGGGATCAAGGCAGGACAGATCCATCCATGCTCATGTGCGTCTGACCAGAAGAATAATCACCAACTTTCTGTTCCTCAGTTTCCTAATCTGTGAAATGAGGACAACACACAGCAATTCCTAGCGGGGTTGGTTGAAACTTCCTTCATTAGCACTTGGAAAGCATTTTAAGCTTTTCAAGTGGGTAGTGTTATATTAATGAAAAATATACACGCAGGTGGCATGTACCCCAAGTATGGTTTTCACAGATGACATCCAGAAGGGACCTCGGAGGATGCCATCCAAGGACTATGGGGACAAACTTTTTAGCGGGGCTTGTTGCGACAGGACAAGGGGTAATGGTTTTAAACTAAAAGAGGGTAGATCTAGACTAGATATAAGGAAGACATTTTTTTACAATGAGGGTGGTGAAACACTGGCAGAGGTTGCCCAGAGAGGTGGTAGATGCCCCATCCCTGGAAACATTCAAGGTCAGGTTGGACGGGGCTCTGAGCAACCTGATCTGGTTGAAGATGTCCCTGCTCATTGCGGGAAGGTTGGACTAGATGACCTTTAAAGGTCCCTTCCAACCCAAACTATTCTATGATTCTACGACCATCCCGTCCCTGGAGTAAGCCTGTATCTGAGCCAGAGAGTATCTTCCCTCCTGGTAGACAGCTGCTTGCTGATGGAGAAGGAAAACCCATGCCAGATACAAACCTCAAGCTCTGGCTCACAGCTGCTTGGCTGAGAAGCCTTCCCACTCGGCCAAATATCACCTCTTCCCATCATTGCTTCCCCCACAATCTCACAGGATGAAAAAAAACATGATATATGCATGGCCACCTCCCCATCCAGCAATGACAGCAGCCTACGCTGCAATGGCTCTCCAGGCACCACCTTGGCCTTTCTGTCCCCTGCCTGTTGACTCATACGGTCCTCTGCTCATGTGCTGGATTTATTTTTCCGCATCAAGCACCACTGCTGCCTTCCCTGCAACAAGCTATGGCAGAGCTAATGCTCCTTATCGCATTGTTTTCACAACATAGAAGACATAAGCAGGACTCTTGAGGGACCAGCCTGCATTAAACCAGTAACAAATGAGAACAAGGTAAGAGGAGAGAATAAAAGCCCACAGGTAATGTCTTTTCACCTCAAACAGAAAGTACCACAGTGACAGCAAAGGCTAAAAGCCAACCTGGAGAGCAGATGGGGCTTGCAGACAGACCAGAAATCAGGAGGAGCAGTTGTCCTAGCTGTAGCTCAGTGGTCACCTTGGCCATACAGAGACTAGCACAGACCTGCAGTCAAGCTGGTACCCCCTTCACCTCCTCTCTGCAGCTTCACAGCTTGAGCCCTGACACCCTGGACATCTGGCAGATAGATAAGGGACCAGGAGGAGACAGGAGGATCTACAGTGCTCACTGGTTATGTCTCACCGTTACGTGGTTATTTCCCTGGAGAAATCCATGCTGAGCCTGGCATAGCGGTGTGGAAACACCACACAGGCAGGATGGTCAAAAAATGGCTACAGATCTTTTAGACATAACCCCATAAATCACCACAGTCCACTGGTGTACACGGTGTTGGGTGGCCTCGCTGCCTGTCTCGGGGGTGATGGTTGCCCACTGCCGTCCCCTGTATGACTGGGCTTTTACCTACTTTAGCATTGCCAAATTTTACCCAAATTTTCAATGCAAAGAGTCTACTTCCGTCTGAATTTTGAGATAAACTTGCAGCTCCTGAAAGGGCTTGGTTCTTTCTCAGGCTGATCTCAGAAGGGGATGTGAGGATGGGTCACCCCAGCCTTGCTGCCTGGAGTGCAACTAAGTCTCGTCTGACGTAGTGTGGCGAGGACAAGGCTGAAACAAACTCCCTCCATAGTCAATAGACAAACAAGTCCGAGTGGAAAGTATCTAAGGATTGCAAAGGCAAACCATCTTCCTCATCAGGAAACATCATAATGTCTCATATTGACATTAGGACCTCGAAAACACACAGGAAGAACCACCTGAGTTGACCTTGTGGTGGAGGGTCTATGCTCTCCTCACCAGCGAAGGACTTTATGGTACAAGGTTGGGCTTTAGGTAAAACAGTCCCACTACACCTGTCTAACTACCCTGGTGTCAGCAGGAGGGGATATCCAAGCCCATGTTTCTGTTGTGTATCAGGGCACACCAAGCTGCTCCCTGGGTGTGGGCCAGACAAAGCCAGGATGGAGGATGCTAGCCAGGGAGCCCCTAAAAAGGAGACATTTATAATATGTATTACAATCTTAGAACTATATTAAAATGACATTCAAGTTGCTTTGTAATATGTAATAATAAATATTACAGTCTTAAAACTACACTAAAAGAGCATTCTACACTAAAAGATCATTCACATGTCAAAGGTTAGGAATTAAGATGGCTAATTCAACCCCAGCACAGCTCTAGATGCTTTTAGAGAGATATTACTTAAAGGATCTCATATTAACTTTTTTTTTTTCCCCAGGACCTGCCTGGAGAATGAATCAGGGTTTGCAGTGAAGGAGACTGTTGTCTGTAAGATCACTGTCTCATTTGTTGTAGAAATTGGAAGTGTGTCATAAATAACCTGGGGAACTGCAGGAGAGGGAAGGACAGTTTCATTGCTGKGCAGCTGAATGCTGCCTTGGAGATCTGGTCCCTGGCTCTCCTCTGTTTAATACTGAAATAAAGAGACTAAATATTCAGATAATCAGGCTTCTATAATGAGTGCTCCTGAAGTGGGACAACCTTTCCGCACTTCATCTTCCTCACTGGCAATAACAACTCACGGAAAAGTTGGGAGGATCGGCTCATTCCTTCTGCGTGTACAGCACACGAGGATGCTGTAGGAGGTCGAAGTGTTAATTATTAATCTGAAGAGCCGCTTTGAGGTTCCCATCTGTTATGTAGCTCACATAAAACAGAAAGTACACAATATGAGCTTTGCAGTGAAAAAGAAATAATTCCATGAAATGGCAAAACTGTTCTGCTCCCCCGGTGAACGATTGGCAGGAGCAACTTGGGTAAAATCACAGAATCAGGAGGGAAGGGACCCTGGGAGGTCTCTAGTCCAACCCCCGTACAAAGCTAAAATCAAACCAAGCTGCTCAGGGCTTTGTCCATTTAGGTCTTGAAAACATCCCAGGATGGAGATCATACAGCCATCCTGGGCAACTTGCCCCAGTGCCTAATTAGCTCATAGTGGGAAGTTTTTCCTTATTTCCAGTTGGAAACTCTTGTTTCAATTTATGTCTGGTTTTTTCTCATTCTCCTGCCATTCACTGCTGTGAAAAGCCTGGCTCCATCACCTGAATAACCTCCTTGTAGGCACTGGGGGGCTGCTATCAGTCAGTCTCCAGCCTTCACCAGTGCAAGGGGTTAGTCCATCCTGGGTGAGTCCATGCTGGGTTAGTCCACCCCAGGTGAATCCATGTCGGGTGAGTGCATCCCAAGTGCAGGACTTTGCATTTGTCTTTGTTGAATTCCACAAGGTTCTTGTCAGCCCCACCCTGTCCTGGTCCKCCTGTATGGCAGCCCTGCCCTCAAGCATATTGACTATTCCCCCAAGTTTGGAGTCACTCACAAATTTGATGAGGTGAATTTCACCTCCTCCTCCAGGTTGTTGATAAAAATATTAAAAAGGAAAGGTCCCAGGATAGTTCCAGCCAGTTTCCTACCCAACTAGCAGTCCACCTATCTAGACTGCTGTTTCTCTTGTATCTTTGATACAAGGATGCTACGGGACATCATCTCAAAAGCCTTACTGAAGTCAAAGAAGATAACATCCACTACTCTCTCCTCATCCGCAGATCTACCAGTGCATCCTTAAAGGCCATCACGCAGATCAAGCATGATTTACCCTTGGTAGGCGGTCACCTCCTCCTTCACGTGCCCAGACACAGCTTCCAAGAGGATGTGCTCTATGATCATCCCAAGAACCAAAGGGAGGCTGACAAAACTAGGTTCTCAGATAATCCTTCTTGATTTTTTGAAGATGTGCTAGAGTGGGACATGTGCTTTGGAAGAGGGAGGGATGTCTTCCTATCTCATCCTTGTCATGCAGATGCTCAGACCTACAAAACTGTCCTGAAGACACTCTCCGTTCCACCTGGCAGATCAACGAGCGTTGATGGCATTAGGTACCACACACTGCATTCACAAATACACACCAGGGTCCACAGTGCTTTCTCCCATGCCCCCTCAAAATAATAAGGGTGCTGTAAAAGAGAGCAGCCCTGGCTCCAGACTTAAATTCCATCCAAAGCCACAAATAAAATTAAGTATTTCATCAACATTTGCAGCAGGGGTTGMTGACCATGAGATGTGTCACTGCAAGGACAGATACCCAACCATGCTCTAGAAACCAGAGAGGGARAAGGAATTTAAGCAAAGAGCAGCACCGACCAGCTTAGCTTCACTCTCCAAAGCAAGTAAACTGCAAAAAACCCCCAAAACCCAACCTCAGGATGAAAAGTCACCTTGGGTTTTGCTTGGGTCTAATCTTCATAATCTGTACTGTTCAGAGGTGTCCTTATATTTCTCTTCTGCCTGTGTTTTTTCTTTAATTAGGATTTATTTCAATTGAAGTCTCTCCAATTACTTCTAAATCAATTCATTCCCCTATCCCTGCCAGCAGCAGATTTCCAGTAACGGCTCCTTAGTATTTTTTGCAGAATGCAGTATCAGTTCCCACACCCCAGATCTTACAAAGCTCTGAAAACATAGATCTGAGATGTACCTTACCTTTAGGAAATCTTGGTAACAAATTCAGCACATTTCCTACAATGGCATCATACATAATTTGATAAATACCACTAAAGGAGGAAAAAAAATCCCACCATCCAAACATAGACTGATAAATAAAGTGATTTGCTTCTTACTTACAAAGAAGAAGAAGAAATCATGATCTACTTCCCTGAATTCTCTGGAGGTCTGGAAGTACWGAAACGAGACTCACCTTTTATTGTCCTTAACTCCTGCTGAAATGGTTTCTTTTATGTCAGCCAAGATATTACTGTTATTCTTGCTGCATCCTCCAGGCAGCTAGGCAATTAGGGCTCAATCCTGCAGCATGCTGAGCTGCTGCAGGATGGAAGGGAGCGCACACAGTGCCTTGCTAGAGCACAAAATACTGCATAAAAAATACTGTATTCGCTAAAATTTCTACAAAATTTGCCATGACTTGGTATACAACTTCTTAAAAGGACCAGCCCCTGTTGTCACACACCTCTCTAGGTCTGTTTTCCAGGAACATCAAAGTAATTATGTCCTAACGATTTTTTTGCAAGGAACAAATGTCCCCTTAATTCATAGGCAAAGGGGATTTTTTTTTGGTTCAAAGTACCTGCCTGTTCATCCAGCCAAGGAGGGGAAATCACAGCCTGCAACTCATCATTACCACATCCAATAGATACAGCCTGACCAGCAGGTATCAGACAGTCACAGACAGTCATTCTTATCACTTCCCTATGACTCTTTTTCTAAAAGGCTAAAAAACCCTCTAAATAACTAGGAAGAAATTGCGATTTCCCTACAGAGTTGGAAATCATCAAACAAAGGCCACTGCTGGGCCCTCATCCATGCTACTGCACCTCCTACTTCTGCCTCCCCGTGATCTAGTATAATTTACACATCTGGTTAGACTCTTCATTTAGCTGAGATCTAGGTTTTTTGACTAAATAACCTTAATTAATGTAAGTAAGTGATGTGATTCCAATTCAATGATCTTCTGCGTATACGTCAAGCACTCACAGCGACTTAATGCTGTGGTTTCTATCTCAAATCCTCCCAGTGACACAATTGCTGCTTCTCTTTTTACTTCTTTCTTAAGTATTCAACATCCAGCTACTCATTATTCTCTAAAGCCTCAGCCTCCCTTATATATTATTTGCACCATAATAATGCCTGGAGGCTTCAACTGAAATAGAGCCTACTGGCCTACAAACTATATCTACAGGAATATACACAAGGGAATATATATCTCACTTAAGTGACACAGCAGATATCATTCACGCTGTTGTAGCAATATGAAATATTGAGGTGCATCCAGATCAAACCATTTGCTCAAGGAGATGCAATAGGTTGTGGCAGAGCCAGCAGCCAAACCTCTCCAGACCTGCAAATATATTAACGGCAATGTTCCACCTTTGCTCACTTCAGCTGCTATCCAAGTTGCACCCAATAAAGTGCCATGGCAGAGGAGAGGATCAGGTTCATTTTTCTGAGATTGGGCAGAAACTCAGAGCTAATAACTGCAGAAAAATCCAGTGAAATCCCCCTTTAGAAATAGAAGTGAGACTCTACCCATCTGCAGTCATAACAGGGAAAAATAGCCAGCACAGAAGCCTGGCCAAATTTTTTGTACGCAATTATGATCTGCCTTTCTAAATTCACCTTCTCTTTTCAAGGAGATCACATATTCTTCACTTCCTGTCACAAAATGCTTTCCAGGGACAGATTGCACTTGCGTTGTGTGTCTCCTACTCACTAGAGCTAATTACTTTTGGCTGGCAAGGCTCTTCGTGCTTTCCTGTCCTCTGTTGCTCTGAATCAGAACCGCCCTTTAGTACAGCACCGATGGAGATTCCCCTTCGGCCACAGGCAGTAGCAGATTTGGAGCAGGAGGTTGTCCCCATGCTCTGCAGGACCTTCCAACCTGCTCGGCAGCTTTCTGTCCTCTCCGGGGAGTAAAGATTTATTTGAGCATCGTCACCCAACGGGACTGTCGGAATCTTGCATGGCTTTGCCGTACATCAGGAGCTCCACTTTGGGAATAGCGAGTTTCTCCCCTGTGACCACATACTGTTCTAAGGGGTCCCTAAAAAGTAACTAACCAAAAGACATCTATTTGCAATCAGCCTAAATTTACCATACAGTAGTCCCTACCTTTACTAAAATCTGTTGATGTTTTAGATCCACAGACCACTGCGAACCCTTTCCCTTTCTTCTGCAGTACCATGTATTTCATCAATTCCTTTTTCCTCTAAAACATTATAAATATGTTTGACCACACCATACAATTCTATCAGCCATCTCCAAGTGACCTACCATGGCCATAATTCATGGACAACAGTGCTGAACTGGCTGCCCTACCCAGCTATCTTAGCTGCCCTGTTCTCTTATTTCTCCAGTGCTTCTTCTTTGATCCCTTTGGTGCACACACCTCCCCCGGTCTCTTCTCTTGCTCTGTGTTTCTTGCTGTTAGGCACTCAGTCATCAAATAAAAAAAGGCTTTGGCTGGATGTCAAAGCGATCAGCACAATAATACCAAATAAAGCCCAAGGCCCTAACATTTCATCCTCTCTTTCTCCAGAGAGACTCCTCCTCCCAGCTCCGTTCCTCCCCTCCAGTCAACAGCTCCATACACGCATCTCGAATATGTACCCGTATCCTTTCCTAATAAAGCATCTCAAAACCATCACTAGCGTATTATCAGCCATCCTGGTACGGATGCAGAAAGCAAGGCACAAGGAATTAAATTCCTCCCTCCCATTGCCTTRAAAACCAGCAGCAGAGAAAGGCACATAAGGCAGGACTTGTTCTAACCACTAGACCAGCAATGACAAACCACTGGCTTTATGGCTAAGCCCAGCACCAACCACAGACAAAAATAACCCACCCCAGTTGCTTTTTAATTTTCTGAATATATTTGGCATTGGATGCCCAAAAGCTTTGTCTTGCCCACACTAGGTAAGTTTTCCCGGGATGGTCACTCCTCCTCACATCCCCCAGATGAACATATCTTCCTTTTCTTCCCCCAAAAGCCTTCTGCTTTCCTTCTTAGCCAGAGCTCTCAGCCAGGGCTGTGCTACCCTACTTCCACGGGGCTTTATACTAGGAGAGCCTGGATCCTGCACTGACCTTCAGACCAATGTCCTTTCTATTATCATCCCTGGAGACTGTAAATACATCTCCTCCGGAAAGCTGGTTGTTTTCTTGAAGGTATTTATAGCATTAACATCACTCTTCTTTCTTCAGATTTCTGTCTGCTTTTGTCTGTGTATAGAAATTAAACCCCTGGATATAACCCAAGGAAAAACCACGTCCTGTTCACCAAAGCATACCGGACCGAGGGCCGACACTGCCGACGCTGGCTGGGATTCATCAGACACTGCCTCACTGCTTGGAAATACAGAGATCTCCAATTTTCTGGTGGTGCCTTCAGGAAAAATGGGATATGACACTCATTTGAGACCTCAGTTTCCCTCCAGCCCCCAACATATTTGGCTTTGCATCAGCCAATCCAGAAATCAGGAAGGCGAAGTGAGACCATGGCAAACTCTATGGACTATATCACAAAGATGTTGAAGGCATTTTCAACCTCTTCCCCAGGTGAAAGCTCAGCCCCTTGCTATGTCCTTTCAGCCTGAGGTAGGGCATGCAGTTGAAATTTCTCTGCCATGAGTCCCGTGATAAAAATACAGCAGGGTATAGTTTAGTTCCCAAAGCGTTTTGAAAATCTCGTGAAAGTGGCAAATATGCAAAATGCCAACGTCTGCTTTTATCCTTTAACACCTGCAAAGTCCAAGCCAGGGCAGATTTAACCTGAAAGGGGTTTGGATCTAGACTGCTCTGAATTTGACCCTCACTTTTAGGGCTTTTTGGCTCCCTACGGGATGGGAACATCCCTGGGTGTCTCTCCCCAGGTCAGCTTCCCTGGGGAACCCATCTTGGCCAGTTCCTCATAACAAGATGCTGCCTTGTAAACAGGTTTGCAAAGCCCTGCAGGCACCAGGGAAATGCACACACACCCACTTGCCAACGTTGCTCCTGTATCCCTCCCTCCAAGCATCCTCCTGTAGCCTCACCCTCAAACATCCAAATCCTTAAGCATCCCTCCTCCAGGGTCCCCTCCTGCATCCTGACCACAGAGCATCCCTCTCTCTGAGCATCCCACTGGGAATCCCGACTCCTGAGCATCCCTCCTGAACCCTTCCCTGCAAGCATCCCTCCCTCGAGCATCCTTTCTGCATCCCGACCCCTTGAGCAGCCCTTACTGCAAGCATCCCTCCTGCATACCTCCCTCCAAGGCCTCTCCCACATCCCGACCCCTGAGCATCCCTCTGAGTATCCCTCCTGCATCACAACCCCCAAGCTTCCCTCCCTCTGAGCATCCCAGTTCCCGAGAATCCCGACCGAATCCCAACCCCCAACCACTCCTTACTCCCAGCTCCTTCCTGCATCCCGAACCCTGAACACGCTCCTGCATCCCTCCATCTGAGTATCCCTCCCTCTGAGCATCCCTCCTGCACCCCTTTCCCCAGCATCCCTCCTGCATCCTTTCCCCCCTTCCCTCTGAGCAGCCCGACCCCCAAACACCCCTCCTGTACCACTTCCTTCGAGCATCCCTCCCTTTGAGCATCCCTTCTGCACCCCTTTCCCCAAGACTTCCTTTCTGCATCCCGACCCCCGAGCATCCCTCCCTCTGATCATCCCCACCTCTGAACACCCTTCCCTCTGAGCAGCCCTGCTGTACCCCTTCCCCCGGGCATCCCTCCCTCCCTCCGAGCATCTCGACCCCCGAGCAATCTCCTGCATCCCTTTCCCCGAGCATCCCTCCTGCATCCCTCACCCC
>JAYKAV010001256.1:21102-37623 GCA_035582835.1 Phoebastria nigripes | reverse complement strand
ATCCCTTTCCCCGAGCATCCCTCCTGCATCCCTCACCCCGAGCATCCCTCCTGCACCCCTTTCCCCGACTAACCCTCCTGTATCCCTTCCCCTGAGCACCCCTCCTGTATCCCTTCCCCAGACCACCCCTCCTGCATCCCTTCCCAAGCACCCCTTCCCCCCGCACCCCTCCCTCCGAGCACCCCAACCCCTGACCGCCCCCCCTCCGAGACCCCCTTCCCTCCCTCCCCACCTGCCCCGCGTTACCTCCCGCCGTGGCCGTGCCGTGCCCGTGCCCGTAACGCTGCAGCGTGGCCGGCTGCGAGCCGCAGTCCTGCGGGCAGCGCCGGGGCAGGGCCGAGGGTGACGGCGAACTACAAATCCCAGCTCGGCCGGGCCGGGCCGAGCCGCGCCGCGCCCCCGGCTTCCTCCTCCCGCCGCCGCCTCCGCCTCCCGCGGCGCCCGGCGAGCGACGGGGCTCGGCGGCTGGAGGGGGCGCAGGTGGGTACCGCGGCGGGGAGGGGATGGGGAGGGGATGGGATGGGATGAGATGGGATGGGAGGGGGGGATCCGCCCGGCTGGAGGGCGTGGGAAGGGCCGGGGTCACCCCCATCGTAAACCCCCCACCCCACCCCCCGAGGTGGGGAAACTGAGGCACGGGGAGGGGGTGGGAGACAGTCGCGCTGCTGCTCTGCGGAGAAACGCTGTGGGATGCGGGAAGGACGGGTGACCCACTGCTTTGGGGGCCTTTGGGGGCTATTTTTTTAGTCTTTTAAGCTAATGTAATAGTGCGAATACCTGGCTATGTAGGGAGGAGCCGTACCTAAGGTTCCCCTTAACAGGGTAGGGCTCAGCTCCACTCTGCAAACTTTGCATCCCCCCCCACCCGCTTTCAATGAAACATCTCCAAAATTAAAGGATTTACAGCAGTTTAGCAAATCCAAGCCTGGTATGCCCACACCCGGGGCTGGCTCTGCGTCCATCCAAGCTGCAGCCAGCCCCGGACGGCAGCATGGGGCCAGCCAGGCGACRTGCATGAGCCGTACCCTGCAGAGGGTCTAATTCTGGATGGCACCTACCTTGTTAGTGTTATTTCTGAGTGCTTTTCGCTAGCGTGCAGCTGCATCCGTGCTGGCAATTAGCTGCCCTCWTAATTGCAGGGGCACCCTGGAAGTGATGGTGTCAGTGGGAGATGGGGTGGATGCTGGATTGCTGAAACACCCTGTGCGTGCATCAAGCAGTACACAGGTGGTGGTCTACCGTGTGTACGGATGAAGTGGTCCAGGAAAGAAATAAGAGTATCTGGAAGATGCTCCAAGGGTGGCAAGTGATACCCATGCTGGGACAGGACATTAGAAATCAGTGAAAACCTTTACCAGGGCTGGTATTAAATTGGTATATTGGACTGTACAAAGGGTTATTATCAGCTGCTTGGTAGGAAAAGTGATGCTCCCGCTGCCAGGAGACCCCAAATGGGCTCCCTCCTGGCAGCCGGTGGCAGTGCCCACCTGGCAATCTGCATTGTCCACACAGCAGCCCCTGAGCCCACGGGTGTCGGAGGTCATGCCAGGAGAGCGCCGAGCACCGCAGCACTTTGGCTTTTATTCTCCAAACCTCGCTGCAGCCGCATCTCTCTGGCTCTGCACTCCCTCTCCCCCTCCATTTTGTCTTCTGCCGTTCTCCTTCAGTAGCTATTAACCTTCATTTTCCTCCTCCCCAACGTGCACCGCTGCTTTCATTCCTCTTCTCTCAAGAGGAACCTGACCTTTGTTTTATATTGCTCCTTCCTCTTACTAACTGGGCACCAGCTCTATTTTCCTGCCTCTGTCTCCCTACCCCCTTCTCTTTATGGCTTAAATTCAGCGTCTGCAGAGAGCCGCAGCCTTTTGCATTCACCTGCATCCCTAAGCAAACAGCCCAGGAGATGCTCAAGAGCATCAGGGTGCAGGTCTGGGAAGGGATGGACACACAGCATCACACCCACAACAAACCAGGGATGTTATGAAACTCCTCGTTCACGCTTTCCAGCTGTTTGTGCGTCTTGTTGGCAGAGGAGCGTTTCTGTGTCTAACGAAGCACGGTTAGAAAATTAAATATAAATAAATATAAATAACTGGTGGCTAAGCAGCTGCTCTCCAAAGGTGGACAGTCGGCGTGTCTATTGCCGGGTATCGCAGCCGCCGGCAGATCGATACCGATCCTGACTTACAGTGAGAAGGGAAGGGTGAGCCGTCGTTTCCTGCCACGCGCCTGCTGGGAGTTTGAGTCCCCTCCCGGAGCTCGTCACCCGTGTCCTCCACGCCAGCCTCGGGGGTGAGCGGCCTTTCCCCAAACGCCGGCTGGAAATTTCCAGCGGCTGACAGCAGTCCCGAAACAAAAAGCAGCTGCTGGCCCCCCTCCGGCGCTGCATTTCGTGATATAGTGCTGCTGGCAGACACGCCACAGTCTGCTTCACCCACTGAATTTTAATCCTCTAAGTAAAGTGCTGCGCTATATTTATTGGAGGGGCTGATATTAACCGAGTGTCCAAAATTAGGCGGGTCCATCCTGCAGCGATGGGAAAACATGGGTTTTCCTCTCTAAGATTACTATAAAGAAGCATATAGGGTGTAGAAACCATATTGCAAATGTTTAACCTTCTGTAGTTGAGGATGAGCCGAGATAAATAAATGTGCATCAGGGGTACGTGAAGCGGGGGTGAATCCATCCTTGCGACAGATTTTGTCCCAAATCCTTCCTTAAACCCAGCTCTCACTTGATGCCTACTGGCTGCTGCTGGCTGGGCAAGTGGTCAACTGAGTTTTTTATCTTTTTTTTTTTTTTTTATCCCCTAAATACAATTTATTTTGTTTCTGCCCTCCCTATGTTGTTCTTTTATTATTATTTTTCTCCTGTTTTTCATGGGGTGACTTCAAACTGCTGGCTTCAAACTGCCTCGTCTGCAGTCCCCGTAACACAGCAGGGCACAAACTGGTAGCTAAGGGTCTGGATTTCCTCTGCGAAATTGTCCCCTTGAGAAGGGACAAGGCATGAAACTGGTCTGCAGATACAGTCGCAGCAAGTGACACAGGGCTGGGTATGCCCAGATCTGGAGTTCACAATTTCATGAAGGTTTTTTTCTCAGGATTCAGGTGTTTCGTGGAAACTGGAATTTTTACCTCAAACCGAAAGGCGGGTTTCGGTAAGATGCGATGGAGCAAAGTGATACGTGCTGCGTGTGGGGAGTCTGGGGTAAAACCCAAAGCAGAACGAGCATTGAGCAGAAAGAAGTATCTTTGCCTGATTATGTGTTTGCCATTAATGCACTCGAATGAAGCAGACTGGAGCCCCATCCTCCGAACAACCATCTTTTCCTGCCGAACCACATTTAAAGTCTCCAGCTGCCATACAGGTGCCCAGATTATTTTTTTTTTCCGTACCTCCTTTTTAGCTGAAATCAATCCTGCCCCTCCCAATGCAGAATTACTTCCTATAATGCATTACCTGATCAGCCTCTCGTAACATTTATCCAGCTGATGTGGCTTTCAGCAGCTCCCTTGGGCAATACTCAAAAAGCCAGAGAGGTTTTTAGTCCGGCTGCTCTTCCTGATGCATGGCAGAAATGGTCCCCGGCTTGCTTTAATTTTATTGCCACTTAGGCATCCTTCATTGTGCCAGCCTAAATAATTCATCTCCTTTTTTCTTTTTTTTTTTGCTGTGCGTGTACTTTGCAGTTCATTGTTACTCCTCAACCAATTCTTAATGAAGCTGCAGATATTTCACTGTTGTAAATACAGGTTTCCAAAGTTTTGGTTGTGGAGGGATGTTTTATGGGTGGGCTATTGAAGGCTACACTATAAAATTAACCAGCAGTGTAATACCTTATGTATAAAATTAAAACCAGGGGCAATGACTGTGTAAATGGCCACGTTTCACTACATCTGGCAGCAAAAGACTCCGTTGCTGTCACGTTACCTCATTTTTTCAGGSGATGCTACAACTTTTAATGCCTTTAATGCCACGCGTAAAGGCTTCAGAGGCCGTAAGCAACCTGTGGGATGGACTTTGGAAACCCTGTTTTAACAACTCGTCGTGATCCACTCCTACCAAATTACAGATCGCTCTTGCTTTGCTGCTCTGTGTTTAATTAATTTCATTAATGAGATCCTCTGAACAACACTAGGATCAGCCTGTTAACCCTGTCTTAGGCATTGCCTCTGAAATCCCGAAGAATTGATTCATTTTCCTTCCCTGCCATTTGTAAAGTGAAATCTGTGTTTGCAATCGATTACTGCTGCTTTTTCCAAGCAATATTTTCCCAATAAATACTTGTATTTGGGTTTACTTGTCAGGGAAATCAAAGCATTGCTACACATTTTCCCAAATAAAAACTTCTTGGTTTGTTTTCTGATCTGTTTAGTATCTTTTCCCTGCCCTGCTGGTATTTATAGCTTCAGCTGAACTAGTATGAGCTTTATTTTGTTAATGCAGAGAGAGTTTTCTTCAAATCTTCAGTGAGACTGTTAAACAGAACCAGGCATACCATGTCTCTTTGGAGTTTCATAAACTTGCTGTTTTGGGGTAGATTATTTTTAACTGGAATGATCTAAGTTATCATTTTTTATCTGAGTAAATAACCAGAAAAATCCTGTTAAAAATTGGCTTTCTCTCTCTCTCTCGGAAAGATCCATGTCTCTCTGAAAACCATATAAACATATTTATAACTTTAGACTTTCCATTAAAGTGCATTTTTTAGCTAAAAAGTATACTACAGCTGTACCCATTTTTCAGAGTGGTTAAATACGTAGTAATATTTGTGCCATTCCTTTACATTTTACCTATGTTGGCAAATCGCAACTAATGCATTTTTTTTTTATGATTACTYGTACACTTGGGTTTTTTTGCTAAGTTGGGCAAAACAGGCACTCAGTTAAATTATGTATACAGAATTTTATTTATTAGCTAATTAAAGCACTCTTAAATGTGATGAATACATAAGAGGTGAAATAACCTTATCCCAAGCTGTTCTACATTTAAAATGATTAAACAAAGTGTTACGGATAATGAAGGAACTGAGCTGATGGTTCTAAATATGTGAAGGCATCGATAAGTGAAAACAGGTAGATTTTGTCATTTCACACGCTCCTTCCCGTTGTGTCAACCATCATCACTCTCCCAGGTTTGAACCAATTATTTGCTGAGCTAAACTCATGGAGTAGGAGATCGTTACAGAAATATTCTCTATGCATCTGTTGAGGATGCTCCTGTGAGTAAAACCCAAGTTAAAATTTACAAGCCCTGGTCGGTTGAAATGCTCGGATGCTCAGGCAGTAGCTTCTATTCAAGAGTTTGACTTTTCCAAAAAGTTCACCACTGCTGGTTTCTCTCAGTTTACATCACCTGAAAAAATTATGACTTTAAATCAACATACATTTTTTTTTTCCCCATGATATTAAATACATCTGTTTTAAAAAGAAAGATGTATTTAAATACAAGTCACTCTAAAAGCACAATATAAATCCTGTGCTCTTCGGCCAAATTCGCATCTTCAACTCTCAAATTAGATCTCTAGCTGATCTAATTTGAATGAATTTTAAGTGCCACTTAGGGAGCAGCTACATGAACGGCTTTACTGTAATTCTCTGCTTCCAAGAACCATAACCCAATTCGTACTTGTCCTTGTGACTGCAGGTTATAGCCACCCATGTCCAAGATCAGACACTGTCTTGGTACCTCCTCTTTGCGGAAATGCCACCAAGCAGAAGTGATTTCCGTGCTGTATTCTTGGAGAACCTTTATATTGCATTAGAAAAGTACCCAGGCCTGATAAGCCGGGGTAGGGACTGCAAATGCTGGTTGGATGAGCAAAGAGGGAAAACTGACAACCCAGTTAATTTTTACAGGTTTATGAAAAACTTCTTTCATAAACGAGTTTATGAGAAAAAAGCAGCAAAGATTGACTTTCTTTCCCCAGCTGCTGTCAAGTACGTTGCTTGGTCAATGCATTAAGTCCAGGTTGATGATGAATCCAGTAGACACATGCGTGCTCATTTGTGCTGTGGTTTTGGGTTTTCCAAGRTTGCCAGACTATCAGATTCATCTTCACACGATGAAGATATAAACCTGCAAGTAATGGGATGAATTAGGCAAAAGCAGATGATTAACTTGTCATATGTTGATTCCACTTTATGAACGACAGCTGTGGAATAGTTATCCTGCAGCCTTATCCATGGGCCAGATGTTTGCATCATTAAATGTTTGAAATTTTATCCAGTGTGGGGGCAGTGGGGAGGTCCAAAATAAAAGCAAGCTAGTGTCTTGGGAGACTGAAATCCAGCCTGTATGGGTCTGTAGACTGCAGAATAGCCATAAGCAGAATAGGCTGGTCAGGGCACGTGTCTGAGCAGTGTCCAGAGGTGGGAGAGGAGCAGAGCCCACACGGGGAGGGGTAACGCCATGTCTGCTGAGCTCTGTGCTACTACACCCACAACTCTTCCAATGCTGGAGCTAAAGYTTGGTCAAATTTCTGATGCTGTTGCTGGCAGCATAGACATGGTCTTCAGCTTCAAAGAGCTCATGTTACTGCCATATTTTGTTGGCAGCCTCCCTTTTGAGACTCTAATAAAGAAACCAGTTACAAGATATTTTAACATTATCTGTTCAGATTGGACTGAGACGTCTGCCTCTCATTCAACTGACATAGCCAGTGAGTCTTTGGATCAGAATAAAGCTAGGGTGGATGTTGAGTTTGAAATGAAAATCTGTATCTTTGGACCATCCGGTGATCTTTAGGTCGTGACTCTTGACAACAGGCTCTGCCAAGTGAAGCCTGTCACATACACATCAAGGGAAACATCTCACTCTGCAGCTGGCTAAGGCTGGCAGAGAGCATGAGAAAACTACTCCTGTGGTGTAGATAAGCAGGCTTGGGCTTAAAAATCTGAAAACATGACCTATGAAGAAAGAACAGAAAAATTTGTGTTTAGTCTAAAGCAGCCTGAGGGGTAGCAGAGATGGGAAGCAACGAACATGGCCTTTGGGGTCACTGTCAGTCCTGCTTCTACAGGCTGCGTTATTTGCAGGGAGATGTAGGGAACGCTTCTGTTCGATGAAACTTGAAAAAAAGTAAAATCCATTTTAGGCTGTTTTTGTGAATGTCAGATTGTGCTTGTAGCAACGCTTTTACAGACATATTGCAAGCCCTTAGGGGACAAAATACATGGCAGCCACTCGTACTACAGAATTAGACCAGTTGAAGCCTCTACATGATCAGTTTTAAACAGCTCTTGACTCTAAATTGGGTAGAAGTCTTCAAGAGTGGGAAGTACACTGAGACTACAGTGCTAAGGGGAGTTTAGCACTGGAACAAATAGTTTTTTCTAGGGTATATTGGCTGAGGTTAATCACAAGGATGGTCTTTGGTCATGGGCATAAACGGGATGTTGTGTTGGTCTACACATGCGTCTTTATTTGCCAATTTTGTTGGATACATGGGACTAAGGGATACACAGGCAAAGCACCCAGTGGATTTAGAGATCTGCTTCTTTCCATTATTTATTGTGCAGTGAGATATACACTGTGTGCTAAGGGCTAAAGTAGRCTAAAGAACAGAGTGGAATGTTAGTCTTAAACTAGAAGTGAAATACAGATTCTCCTTTGACCTGTTCATTAACTGCCTTAGGGTGAGCAAGTCTTTCATAGCAAAATGTTCTTGCTATCTGGAGGCGGATTTGTTTTAGGATGCTATTACCCCCATTATTTGAGTTTTAGCAGCCATAAAAGAATTGATATTCCAGCACAAGATGACATTCTTCCTATCTGTACTTTGCTGTGACTCGGGAGCTGATAATAGTGTCATAGTGTCTATGATTATTCCATGACTAGTTAGGAAAATGCCTGCACTTAAATTTAATTTTAAGGGAGCTGTTAGGCAGCTTTCTGTTGAACGACCATAGTTACTACAGCAAGAGCTACCTCCTACCTCTGCAAGCAAACACCAATGGGTTTCCTGCYGATTAAGTCAACAATAAAACTGGGAATGAACTATTGATTGATTTGGACTCAGTAAACAAGGAAAAACAGATTTGCAGGTCCTCAGCTAGCAGGAATGATGGCCCAGCTTTTCAAGGCAGCTGAGCTGATCTGCAATGGAAAGGGCTACATAGCTCCTTCCTCTTCCCTTGCACCAGCCCTGGCATTCATCTGGTTCCAAAATGTAGCAGAAACATATCCTGAATAGAAAATGATGTTTCTTCTCCCTAAACTGGCTCACTGTGGGGTCAGGTAAGTGCCAGAGCTGGCATAAGGGAGGAGGAAGGTACGGTGGAGGGTGAAGAGAGCTATGTCCCTTCCAGAGGCAGTGATGCACCATAAAATCACATCCTCCGTTCGTCTCAGCTGATTGCAGAGGAGTTGCGTGGAAACTACGTCAACTGGGATATGGCCCCAATTAATTAGGAAATGTTTTCTAAAGTAAAGCACGTTGGAAGGAGAAAGCCTGGTGTTTTTTTTACTGAATGGAACCGCAGACTGTCGCGTGCTTACAGCAGCACTGCTCGCTGGCTCTCTGCTAGGCTGACTGCACTCAAATATATGTCAGGGGATTCTGCTGCAACAGCTTTGTTGCTTTAATTATATCTTCAGATGCCATGGAAGGTGTTGGGATGTGTCCAGTTCTTGTTCTGTCCTTTTTTCCCCCCCTCTACATTCTGTGTTCATGAGGGAGATGGGATCAGGTGAGCCCAGGACATAACTCCTGCTTTGAAGTCAGCAGTCGTTCTGCTGTAGGCATCCATGGGAGAGATTTCGCTTTTAGCATGACTGTAGAGTTTTGGAAGACTCATGATTCCTGGCACTAAACTGAACTAAACAAAGTCCTGTTCAAGTCTGTTAGGAAAAAAAACATCCTTACGCTTGTTCTCAAGATACAACCTCGAAAATTCCCCACTTCTAATTTCTATGATGAATTCTTGCCATGTAGTTACCCTTATATATTTAGGACTCTTTATCCCTGTAGTTTAACGTTTCAAACAGGTAAATGCAGCTAAATGTGTGGTGTTGGATTATTTCCTTTTTTTTTTTTTTTTAGAATTAGTCCCAGCATCGTGACTTTTCCATCATGTCAGAACCCATCACGCTCAATGTTGGAGGAAAACTCTATACCACCTCTCTGTCCACCCTGACTAGCTTTCCAGACTCCATGCTGGGGGCCATGTTTAGTGGGAAGATCCCAACCAAGAAGGACAGCCAAGGCAACTGCTTTATCGACAGAGATGGCAAAATCTTCCGCTATATCCTGAACTTCTTACGAACTTCTCACTTGGACCTCCCTGAAGACTTTCAGGAAATGGGCTTACTTCGACGGGAGGTAGATTTTTATCAAATTCAGCCACTGATTGAGGCCTTGCAGGAGAAGGAGGTGGAGCTTTCTAAAGCGGAGAAGAATGCCATGCTCAACATCACCCTCGATCAGAAGACCCAGACTGTTCACTTCACTGTCCGAGAAGCACCCCAGATCTACAGCCTGTCTTCCTCCAACATGGAAGTGTTCAGTGCTCATATCTTCTCCACATCATGTCTGTTCCTGAAGCTTCTCGGTTCCAAACTTTACTATTGCTTCAATGGAAACCTCTCTTCAATATCCAGCTACCTGCAGGACCCCAACCATTTGACCTTGGATTGGGTTGCAAGTGTGGAAGGCCTTCCCGAAGAGGAGTACACCAGGCAGAACTTAAAGAGACTCTGGGTGGTGCCAGATAATAAGCAAATCAATAGTTTCCAGGTGTTTGTGGAAGAAGTGCTAAAAATAGCCATGAGTGATGGTTTCTGCATAGATTCTTCTCATCCACATACTTCAGATTTCATGAATAATAAGATTATTCGCCTAATTCGGTACAAGTAGGGATGGCTGTTTATTATGGTGCCAGCATGAAGATAACACAGGTTAAGTGTTTCCCTTTAAAACACACTTACAGCCTAATTCAGAATCATGCTTACCTGGATTAAGAGTCACTAACAGGGAGATGATTTTCCTTTAATGTATTTACCAATACAACCTTTCAGAATATGTCCATATTCTAGACGGAAGGAATATTGTCTAGCACCTGAATTAAGGATTGGTTCTGTCTCTGCCTCCACCTCTGACCTGCTGTACAATTGTGGGGAAAATCACTTAACTTCTGTCCTTCTTACATTTTCCAGTTGGAAAATGGGTGTGATCCTTAACCTATATTGCAAGGGTGATATGAGGGTTCAGTAATCACGGTTTGGAAGGTATCCGGAGATCAGACGCAGTGAAAGATGCCATGGAGCTGCAGCACACTGGACAGCCCGGGGGGTGCATTTTCCATGTCTTGCCATATCACCTGTGCAGAACATCCAAGAAGCTTGGTTGGATTCACAGAGAAGAAGCCTCCCCACATGCACGCACTCAATATAGCTGTAAAGGATGGTGCAAACTGCAAATGAGTAAGGGATCCTGTCTGTTTGGGTTCAACAAAGGATTTCTGTCACCATCTGAAGCTGACGGGTTTTTTCTTCTGAACCCTGTGAGGAAGCCCCTGCTCTGTTCTGCTTTCAGGAAAGCTGTGTTTGAGTGATGTGACTGGCACGGGGAATGACCAGGGAACCCATAGCAGAGAGAATGGTGTTCTTGCAAACAGAGAAGATTGTGGCTGATGGGGGAACTTTGCTTTGCATGCTCTTAAATCTTTACTTTTACATTCCAAAGGCATCCAAGACAACTAGTCCTTTTCTTTCTCTTACAACCTTGTATTTGTTTGGACAATGCTGCTGAAACTTTCTGAGGTGGAGACAGATTTGGGGGCAGAGGTCCCCAAATACCTTCTAAACGTTTGAGCCTCTTCTGCCTGGACACAGCCTTCTTTTGGGCGCGTCTCCCTTCAGCAGTGCCTGGAGTGCATGGGATGCTCTCTGGGTAGGATGGATTCCATCTGAAAAGACAACATTCCCATCAGGTTATGCCTAGTATTTTTCATTACAAAAACAGAAGCTCACTTTTCCTATCCTGGTGCATTGAGCTGTATTTTTTACATCATTGTGAGATGGTCAGATCACTAAGCTAGCATTTTACCTGCTTGCTTGGCTTTAGTGTCAGATTGTCGGAGGTAAGGCAGTGGGAAACCAGAGGTGATGACAATGGTCAAGCTCTTTGGTAGGTAGGTCTGTAGGTCTGTGCTATAATGAAGATCATAATCCACTAGTTGCATGTTAGCTCTGAACATCATTTGTGCCACATTCAAGGTGGTTCATTCTCAGCTAATTATGTTTAAAAGTATCTTAGTTGTCTTTCCCTAACCAGATTGCTACATGTGCATGAGAGACCCTCTGGAACATTTCCCTTTATCTCTAATGAGATAGAAGGGAAAATGCAATAACCAAGTTTTGCATTTAGAATGTTAGTGCTTCCAAAAGTTCTTAGCACAGGGCTGCAAAGCTCAGTATTGCTCATCTTCTTATTTCCCAAAGTAACTAGTCTGTCATTACATTAAGCTGACCTGTGAACAAGCATAAAGAAGCATTTTGTTACTGTTGTAAAATACAGTGAGATAAATATATTTCTACTGTCCCGAGCTGTAATTGCATGAACAACACAAATCAGATGCTGATGGTAAAAATGCACATTCTGCAGCTATTGGCAGCCTGTTACAAACCACTTCCCCTGTCTGACTTGGTGCTAAACCAGCATGATATATGTGGGACCATGTTGTTAGGAAGCACTGACTGGGCTTGAAGCACTCAGAGGCATTAAACCTGGCAAGTTTTGTGAATTTTGAGGATTGTAAACAGGATTTTGTGGCTAAATTCCAACTAGTTTTAGCTCCATTAGGAAGAACTTTTTTTTCCCCATCCCTGTCCTGAATTATAAAGCAGGAGTAATCTGTTCCAGGGGTTACTGTATGCCACTGACAAAGCAAAGCAACTCCTGTGTGAATCTTATTTCTGACCCGAGTTTGCCAGTCAGTTGGACATTCACAGTGATGATCTATGTGGGTAATATGATTCTGATCTGTAAAATACCATACATGAACCCTCTTTCATCAAATCTATGCCTTCAAACAGATAGGCCTTTGCTGGATTTATGCTAACAGAGCTTTTGGGGGATGTTGGCAGTATTTCTTTTTAGCCCATGCCCTTGAGAGTCGATTTTAAATGATCTGTAACAGGAGTTCTTGTATGTCAGGACTAAAATACTACTTATCTGTAGTAATTTGTTTCCTGTCAGCTTGAGTTTATCCAAGGGCAAGAGCAGTGGGCTTAAATCTCATTTGGAAGGGGGAAGAAGTCTGATCTACACCCTTTAGAGCTCTGGATCGGTACTGCTCCATTCAGTTTCAGCAAAATAAAAATATTCCCTGGGGGAGTTGGATCATTACTGCATTTTCTGGTGAAAGGCACGTTAGGAGGAGTCCCCAGAAGCACTATGCATAGCTTAATCTAGAGCATTTACTCTTCCCCTTTGCCCCCATCCCCTTTTCTTCAGAGTGTAGCAGCACCCACACTAAAAGCAGTTATACAGTTTCTTAAAAGTCTAAACAAGAAATGGAGAGTGCCCCAACCTGGCCTAGATAGTAACTGGGGTAATTCTGTTGACATGGGAATATGGGTCTGAATCCCCACAGACTGAGGAGAGAACTGAACCTGGGTCTTCTCCTGGAGTTATTTAACCCATCCGTCTATTATGCAAAAGATGGACCACTTGAATACACATTTATCTGTGCTCAGGTAACTAAATCAGGCAAAGGTACAGTTGGCCACAAATCTCTGTCATTTGTTAGTATGCAGAGAGATGTAAAATATCTCTCTTCTATATGCAGAGAGATGCAAAATTTCCAACAAGTATAAAGACATGAGCGAAGACAGGCTTTGGGAGGAATAGAAAAACTTGAGATACCTCTAAATTGTTAAGCAGAATAAACATCTTTAAGCATGGGATACTATTTATAATGCCACAGTCATTCTGCATGCTAATCAAGTACGTGAAATAAGCAGTAAGTGAATCACTTGCGATGGCAGTCAAACATATGTTATACAAACGCAGTTGCTATTTCAAACTACACGCTAAGCTAAATTGATAGCTGCTCCTTAATTTTGCAGCCTGTGAGTTACGTTATAATGACTGTTTATAGGAATGTTCTCTCTCCAAAACATTTGTTCCCCTTTTATCTAGATAGCTGGCTTTTGTTTACCTTCTTTTTCTGAGCCCTAGAGGTGTAACTTGGTTTTGTTTACCAGTCAACAGCACTGATGATTCTTCTTCTCAAGAGTTTTCCTGAATTAAAGAAAAGTGAACATAAACAAAGCCATATTAAGTACAGCGCAACCCCATCGCGAGTCATGAAAAGCACTTGGCATTTATTAGCAGTAACATCTAAAAATTATTTCACTGTTGAGTGGAATATTCACTCTCAGAACAAACTAATTTTTTTTCCTGTAAAGGCCTGAGAACAAGGAAAGGATCTAGTGAGGTTTTTTCCCTTAAAGTTTGAAGGGTGCTTTCTTCCACATCTCGGTGCATAACTCCTGTTCTGATTCTGCCGTACGCCTGTCTCCCTCAAAACCTTCATCTACAAAATGAGGCTAAGTCCTGCACTTTTTTTTAAATGGCCTAAATGCTGAGAGAGCCACTGAATAGAGAGATCAGTAGTGTTAGAGCAGAAAAATACCAGAGTTAGGGCAGATGATAAATAAGTTATTAGCTGTAGTCTAATGGCATTTTTGGATATGGGCATGTGCATAGCACAGTGGGATTTCTTATATGACAAAAAGATTATGAAGAAGCATCTTAGTGGAGTCCAGAAAGCATCACTCATGGATTTCTCTATGTGTTTTTAGGCTTGATAACTCTTAAATATCTAACAATGTCCAGTTATAATGAAGGGACTGAAACCATACATAAATACATAATACATAAGACATCTTTAGTTCATGCAGCTGCTGTTAAAGGTCATTAGGAGTCGGTGAGAGGAGTATTTGTTGCTGCAGGTGATGGTAGGGAAATAAAAGAAATAGGCGTAAAAAGTTAGACCTGGAAGAATTCACATGTTAACAAGAAATCCAGAATTTAGAAGGGAGAGAATAAAGAATCTTGATGTGTTTGGGGAAAAAACCCAGCAAGATAACAATGGAGACAAAGATTTTGCTACAGAAGGAGGCTGCGATTAGAATGACTCACTGGTCCTTTCCAGTTTTAATCTCCTATTATGCAACTTAAATATTGGTCATGCCAAGAGTTACGCTAGTAACTTGTCAGGAGTAGACAGCTTTGCTTCAATTTGCATGTGCTTTAAATCACCAAACATATGCACTGCTGTAGTTACCCATATTTTAACTGGGTTGYTGAATATAAATTGCTGCATGAGTTCAATGACAGTAAATACCTGCAGTCAATCAGATTTATTTCCACTCTAGGAAAGGCTGGTGGGGTCCGTATATAAGGCTGACGGGAGTGATAAATATTGCCTTCAGCCCATGCCATAGTCTGTGGAAAATAAATCTAGGATCTTCTGATACTACACAGATAAATGGAGAAGTTATGAAGAAGATCCTTTGGGGAGTTTCATTTTCACCCCATCCCTTTGAATTTGGTGTCACTGCTCAGAATTTCAGTATGTTTTGAAATATTTAACTGCCGTTCTGTAATGACTGCCGTATCCACGCACTGATGGTCACAAACATGCAGGGTACAACCAGTGCTAATATGTGGCCCTCTCAGTAAAAGTCTCGTGTGTGAATTGGTACAGGCAGTCATGTAGATGTTCTGTGTGAGAAGGGCTGGATCGAGCATAAATATGCAGATCATGCTCTCAGATTTGCTTGGGAATAACACGAGGGATGGTTTCCCTATGAATTCAGGAAAAAAGGAGCTATAGGGGAGGGCTGTATGGAAGAATTCCTTTTCTCTTCCTCCTCTTGCCATTCCCCTCCCTCTTATTTTCTTGCTCCTACTCCTAACTGTAGGATTTTCCCATTGATCAGAATTTGGTCCCCAATTCACTAAAAGCCATGCTTTTGAATGAATACTATTTGGAARGTGTCAAAAGATGGTTTTTATTTCTCACCACTTTCATAGAGAGCCTGTAGGGCTATCACATTTAAAAATCTGGTTGCATTTCTCTGCCTGTAACTCTTTTGTGAATTGTTACTAATATGTATTTTAGAAAACAGTAAATAAAATGTGAATGAAGCARGAGATGCTCTGCCTGACATACAGTTCTTGAGGAAAGAGCATGCAACGATGCTTGCTGAATCTGTAGCTTTTCCTCTTTCTAAGGATTTTACACAGTGCATCATTGCAGTGCTTACCTAGACATCTCCGTGGCTGAGAATTGTAGGAAGCTCCCCAAACATTAGTGTAGTTGTAGAAAACTTGCATGAACAAGCCTTCCTAAATAATCAAAACCATTTTCAATGCATTAGCGCATTTATGTTTCAAACATTTCTAAACAGAGGATTCATTTCTCCAGTGAAAACCCTTCTAAACCCTAATGCTTTACTGCTGTTGAACTTGTCTCTAGTCCCTGAGTTTGAACAATCATATATTGCTGCTGTACAGGAAAGAATAAGTTTAACATATTATCTGTATGATTTCGTGCAGCCCCTACAAGGTACTATTCCTAGATAGATGAAGATTTGCTGTAAGGAAACGAAAAGGCATCAGCCTTGCATGCATCCACCCTCCAGGCTGGCAATTTCTTCCAGGTACCAAAAAATTGAGCTTGTTCCTCTGAAAGAGCACTTTATACCTGGAAGCCAACTCAGACCCCAGTGACTGGTTGGAGATGGCACGTCCCTGGAGCAGAGCTAAGCTGATGTAATTCGAAGTGGCTTCTGCCTGATGTTGGCATGAGAGCTGCCATAAATTCCCCCATGCTCTTCACCCAACATTAACTCACCCACAGACGCTGTGTTTCTGGGCATGTGGGGGGACACTGGTCTCTGTCCTGCATCAACAGGGTTAAGCCTGTGCTGATGGTGAGCGACGTGGTGGGCTCCCTGGCACCCTGCCCGACATCACAGAGGGGATGCAAAGGAGCATCCAGAGAGACATCCTGAAAGATTACCCAGATCCAGGGTGAGCCAGAGCCCTCCATCTCTTTAACCATATCCCAGGGACAGGGGAGTCTTCTGGAAGAAGCAATGGCTGACGTTGAGCCCTGTAGGAACAGCATTTCTCAGCTCTGGTAAATACAGAGAAGGAGCATGAAGGGATGGAGTTGGGGCTGCGCTCAGGTGATGCCAACCCTGTGTGAGCCCAGTAATGATGAACACACAACTGGCACCACAACCTGTCCCCTCTTCACTGAGATGCTGGACACCAGGAGCAGCCCAAGCCCAGGCTGGTGCAAGTACAGCCCCACAGCGGCCTCACACCACCCAACCCAATCCCACACCACCTAGGCCCAACACCACCTAACTCCAAATGCGGTCCCACAGCCACCTAACCCCACACCACCCAGGATCACCAACCACCCAACCCCATTGCTGGTCCCACACCACCCAATCCCACATCACCCAGGCCCAACACCACCCAACCCCATACCT
>JAYKAV010001256.1:5287-19507 GCA_035582835.1 Phoebastria nigripes | reverse complement strand
AAAAAAAAAAAAAAAAAAAAAAAAAAATCGCTGTTAAAAAGTTAGTCAGAACCTGGAATTTTGGCATTAATTGTCAGAAAAGGCTGAGCTATAAATAATTCTTGTCCTATAGTCACCTGTATATGTCCTTGACACAAAGTTCATGCCGCATCTTTGTTACTGTTTGAGTTACTTGATCAAAGTCTTCCCCTAGAGCTGATCAGTGTAGGCTTCCTTTTTATCTACCTGCGGTGATGTGCTCTGAAATGTTTCTCCTTTAAGTGCGTGTATGTGACTCTTAATATAAACCTTCTGTAGTTATTCCACAGATTTTGAAGTACATAGGAATTGGCTTGCCATCACTCACAACTTACCCCTCTCTCAGTGGTACTATGAAGTAAGTACATGTTTGGGTTTTTTTAGCTGTAGGTAAATTATAGGCATATTGAGTATGTAAGGCTATGTGAATGCTAGAGGAGAAAGGCTTTTATTTGCAGAAGGTACATCACGGATACTGATGGTTGGCAGCTGTATAGCAGTAGTTCAAAAACATATCAATCACGATTTGTTGGTCCTGTGTAGCTTTTAGTTAAAAAATGAGAATTGTTTGGGGAAGCTGCTAGTACTTATGAAGGCAAAATGGAAAAGACAATTAAGGCACATGGATTATTAGAAAGGCTGTGTAACACAGGAGCAAGCTGCATGGTAGTCTTAAATTGCTGCTCTCTTCGCTCTTGTCATTAATGATATGCTGTTATCATGATAAAGAATGAATCATATAAATGGGTATATACATTATTAAATCAATCATTGTATTAAAGTTTTGAGCCTCTGCTGGTGCTACGAGCATGCATCGATTTTAATCTAGATGAATCACCTTTAAGTTGATGATAGACTCAGCCTACACAATTGGGTTTTAATATATCTCACAATATCTCCTGGAGTTCTGGGATAAATATCATAGTCTCTAGTACTCCTGCACGTAAGCATCTGGGAACTGTGTATCCAGGAGTTAAATGATTTGTGCGGGTCAGAACTTTCTGACAGGCTGATCCAATACTATGAAACAAATTTCTGCGATGCCAGCGTGATCCCGGTGCCAAAGCATAGGATGCCTTTCGACAGCATAACGTAAGCATTTGGGAACATGCACGCTGACAAATATACCCCATCCCAACCTGCTCTGTTCCTCCTTCCTCCTCTCCTATTTCCACAGCCAAGGAGTTAACCATTGGTCAGGACATAACAACTGTCCTTATGGGAAAAGATCAAATAATACTATTTGATCTTGATAAGGTCTTACTAGAATTAAGACTTATTGACTAACGAGTAAAAATAATTTTGAGACTATAGCAAGGCTGATTGTGCTGGTGATTCCTCTAATGTAGACAAATATTCACTGAGCTATTTTACTGAGATTTTTTTAATATTGGCCCTATTACTGTTGGTTGATTTATAAAGAACAGACAATTATATATTGGTTAGGTGCAGATACACAAAATGTTGTTTAATCTTTTTCTGCTAATCAAGAGATGTCCCATCCCTCTACCAGTACTACAGCAGAACAGCTGAAATCATATTCAGCACCATACAGCTGGCTACTTTATTGTGAAGTAGTTTCTGTTAAATAGAGGCTACTGAGATAAAATACATCAACTGATTTGCTGTGATGAACCGTACCTGAAGGACTGTAAACAGCATGGATTGTGTTAAATTATTTAATCTCATTTTGTCTTTAGGCAACTTCGGAATGGACCCTGGATTATCCACCATTTTTTGCTTGGTTTGAATATGCACTTTCGCATGTTGCTAAGTACTTTGACCCCAAGATGTTGGTTATCGAAAATCTAAATTACACCAGTCGCGCAACCATCTTCTTCCAAAGATTTTCTGTCATCTTTACAGATATCCTTTTCATATATGCAGTTCGTGAGTAAGTCTTAATGTTCTCATTTTAGGGACAGTGGGTAGTCACTAATATATGGACTTTTTCTACAGTAACAACAAATAATTATTTGTACAAATAAGCTTGTAAATGCATGGAAATATCAAAGTTGCTTTAACCTATTCAAGGAGAAATTTGGAACACGCTGCTAAATGCAAGATAACTTTTTGTTGTTCTTGGAGATGCTATTGCTGTACATGCGGTCAGATTTGTACGCGTTCAGACATTAGCTGCTGTTTCACATGTTACAGGATTTTATTTCTGTCGCTGGGTTCATTTTGTAGGAGTTGCAGGACAGCTTGGGTGCACGCAACTGTTTTTTCCTGTTACTTTTCTTATTACTCTGTTCTTCTAGAGTAGAAGCATAAAGGAAACTTGTGACAAAATGCCAGTATCATCAAATATGCAAAGCCACTCCAGTGGTTTTGGTATTCTTCATGATAAACTGATTATTCCAAGTCTAATTTAACAATATTAAGATTGTATGTTTTCAGTGTGCCCTGACTTTGTGAAGAAGTGTTTGTCTTACACCTAAAGAGTAGAGGGGGGGAGATGTTTTGAGAATTATGTTGCCTACCTTAATGATTTGGCTGTAACAGKCTTCCCTCATTTATTCTGTCTGCTCAAAATCTGGGTAGAAAGTTCTCTGTTGCATTGGAGCACTACCTAAGCTCCTTTATTTACTTTCTTTTTTTGAAACGGGCTAGCTTTGCGTTGTGACTTTTTCCCTTTTATTGTTTTGGCTCAAAGATGCATGAATGAGCTGGCTTTCTTAAAATGGCTCTACTAATAGTATTTCAACACAAATCATCCACAACTTTTTAATCTGATCTAACCTTACCTTCAAAAATAATATGGACCATATGGCTTCACACTGAGAAGTAATAAGATGTTTTTAACCAACAGAAATAGCTCATAATATTGGGGGGGAGCCAGGAAGAGATTAATGTCCAACTGAGGACCTTAAATACAACTTGGTACGTTGTCTCCAGATGTAGCAATACATTGTTCGTTCATGAGAGGTGGATAGCGAACAGGTTATGACAACTATATGGTTATTATTGAATGTGAGACTTGAACCTGAGACTAAGTTACTGAGCGTAAGTTTTAGAACATGGAACGTACTACAGCTATTGAAATTTAAAATCCTTTTTTTACTAAACTTTATTCATGACACTGTCTTCTCTTGATGAATTTAGCAAGAATTTTATCATTGCCTTCCATTCTCATAAAGTAGTTTTCTTCAGGTTAAGTGTGCTTCTCAACTCTTAAAGGCAACAACATTTTTGTTGGCTGCTTCAATTAAGACTTCTGTTTCTTCTGCTCTTTTTCAGGTGCTGCAGATGTGTAAATGGGAAACGAGCTGCAAAGGATATCCTGGAAAAACCAACATTTATTCTTGCCGTTCTGCTCTTGTGGAATTTTGGGTTGTTAATTGTGGATCGTATCCTTTCAAACCGTTGTGGGTGTTTTTAATCTGTTACAGTGTGTGGTACAAAGCCATGAATTTTATTATTGCTATCACAGCAAGTAACACTGCTGTTTGTGTTTCTGAGGTTAGTTGAATAACTTTATGTTTTCATTAGAATTATTGTTTGGCAAAATGGAAATTGTTCAGTTTTTGGTCTGATTTGCTAGGACTGCAGGAGGACCAGTCTAGCAGCAGCATGCCTGTTCCTGCTGGCGGCTGCTCCTCCGCCTGCCTACAGAAGTATTAGCAGGGAGCCTCTTTTTTCCTGGGTGTGGTTCTAGGTTTGTCCCATGGCAAGGAAAATCTCTACAAGTGCTTTATGTTCAGGCTGTATTCAGTTGGTTAATGTTACATGAGAATTAGCAAGTTTTTTTTAAAGAGGATATAAAAACACCTCTGGAAAGWCCCATTATTTTGAGTCAGTCTTGACATAGTGTGCATTGATCTAGCTGAGGAGGGAACAGAGAGGGGAAAACAACAGTAATTCTTTTATAGGAAGGACTAGTTTTGCCTGTCCCAGTCCTTTTTTAAGTTGCCTGCTTACAGGTGGTAGGTGATACATGAGGGCTGCTGTCTCCATCCATTAACCAATGCGAGGCAGAAACTAATATTTAAAAATTGAAAAAGTGGAGAATTAGCTTTTTATTTGTTTTGGTTTATATCTTTGTATATAAGTTGCATGATACATATGCGGTTGGATTGTTATGCTTCGTTTCACCAAGATAATGTACTAGTATTAGTAGATTTTGTGTCTGTGCTTACGGGTATGGTTAAGTAATGACTTCATGTCTACGTGGAGTGAATTTAAGGTTGCTTTCTTGATTTAAAAGTTCCATTTTAATTTGAATTTATTGTTTACATGTTTGAGTCTCCCCAGAAAACTGATAGTAGTAAAGAAAGCCTACTTTGTTACTTTCTTGACTCCAATTCAGATATTCACTTTCAGTACAATGGCTTTCTGTTTGGGCTGATGCTTCTTTCTGTTGCCCGACTATGTCAGGTAAACTTGAGTGGTTCTTCCCTGTTGTTGCCATGTGTATTTTAGGTGTGTTAATTACCTTCAATATGAGTAGCCCAATGAAGTGATTGAGAGTGGCTGGAAGTTGAGGTGTGCTAAGCTGGATGTCTAATTATTTGTTGAGTTTGGGGGGGAAGAGGAGTACTGGAAGCTTACCATAATTGCTTGCTGATGCTGCAGCATTTCAGTTCCCTGTGAGAAAGCTAAATTCTGTGTTATACCTGAGCAATGTGGCATGGTTTCCTGCCATCTTATCTTCTTCCAAGTCACCAGTCCTTAGCAAACGTACCTCTGAAGCTCTGGGGAGGTGAGGCCTATCCCAGTTTTCCAAGTATTGTGTGACGATGTAGTTTCCTCCTCCATACCTGTTGTGCATAACACTACTGAGTTTGTAATTTGAAGTAAATACTCATTTGTTTTTATGCCTATGATAAATGTCCTGTCAGCTTATGAGTACAACAGAGAACCCTTAAAAGTTAGTACAAAGGGAGAACAAGTAGAAAAAGCTTGGGGTTTGTTTTGTTTTTCCTTCAGAAAAGATACTTGGAGGGTGCTTTTCTTTTTGCTGTTCTTCTGCATTTCAAACACATCTTCATGTATGTGGCCCCAGCATATGGCATTTATTTGTTGCGATCCTATTGTTTTACTGCAAATAATGCAGGTAAGATGGGTTTTTCCTCACTCACTTTTGGGGGATTGTGTTAATTAGTGGGGCCTGGGGAAGACTCAAGACATGCAGATACCATCGGAACGAAATGACTGTGGGTCAAATGAAAATTCTGCTTGGGTAGCAGAGTTGTAAGATCTTCAAATACCTTTGAAGTTTATTTGTTTCTGTAAAATTTATGTTTCTAGGGAGTTCTTTATTTAAGAAAAAACAACATGAACAAGCTGCAGGTGGCAGTTTGAAGACATAAGAATTATTCTGGATATGAAATGATTAGATAGCATCAGAAGCTATTCCAAAGTCCTTTGAGTTTCTCTCCACTTCTTAGCACTGAAACATGTCTGATACTCCTCACATGAACAGAGAAGGTACTTCTCTTGAAAGAGAGAATACCGAAAGGTTGTATAATGCAGGCACTGCAATGTGGAGAAAGTAAATGCAAACTAACTGTTGAAGGAAGCAACTGAATGTATTGGCATAAAAGGCTCTGTGCTTCTTTTAGATAGGTGCTAGCAATTCACTGTTGGTGTGGAATGCTTTGTCTCCCTCTCCGCTTACCACAGTAACTGTTTTCATAATCTGTTTGCTTCTTGTAGATGGATCCCTGAAGTGGAGAAGTTTCAGCTTTCTTCATGTAACTCTTCTGGGATTGATTGTCTGTCTTGTTTCTGCTCTTTCGTTGGGCCCCTTCATAGTGTTGGTAATAACCCCTTTTTCACCCGTTATTCCCTTGAACTGTTAGAAAATTGTGTTATAAAAATATAAACCATGTCTCATCTAAAGAGACCATTTCTTTCTTGTTTTTTCTTTTCTGTAGGGCCAGCTGCCTCAAGTCATTTCACGGCTTTTTCCTTTCAAGCGAGGCCTCTGCCATGCTTATTGGGCCCCTAACTTCTGGGCTTTGTACAATGCCATGGATAAAGCACTAACAATTTTTGGTACAGTATGCTAATCTTGCTATTTGGTGCCTATTTGCAGATAGAGCTCTCTGGATTTTAGTCTTCCTTTCCCATTTGAAATGCAGGTAGTAAATTACATTTTCAGATTGCCTTAAATCATCTGATAGTCTGCATAATCCAGCGCATGATAAGTTTCCAACAGTAGGTCAGAAATCAGTTTTCCCCCTCTGCTGTCTTTTAAAAAAGAAAAAAACTTGCCCATGTACTTAATTCAGCTGCTTCATTTTCTTCATTAACATTTATCAGTTTGTGCTTTTTTTTTATCTTTTGTTTTCAGGTTTAAAGTGTAATTTTCTTGAGCCCACAAAAATTCCTAAAGCCTCCATGACAGGAGGGCTGGTTCAAGAATTTCAGCATACTGTCCTCCCTTCTGTGACTCCACTGGCAACGTTAATCTGTACTTTCATATCTATATTGGTAAGAACAAATAATATTTTTGGAAATCTTATGTGTTTTGTCCCCTGTAGATTTTATTTGATTATCATGCACTTCACATGAATTTCAATTCCAGGGCAACAAATAAGTTTCCTTTAAAAACAAATAAAAATAATAAAAACAATTATTAGGATAAATGTGGAATTAATATCTTTCTTGATGCACAATATTACTTTCTTCAAGTATGGCTAAAATTATGGCCTGTGTCAGCTCTAGAACAGTTAAGAGATTAAAAGCAATCTTGGATCAAAACCACTCTGCATGCTGAGCTAGTAGTAACCTTTTGTGATAAAAGTTAGTTGAACTAGGATGTGAGTAGCGATACCGATGGAACTGTTTGGGCAGCTTACCGTGTTCCTAACAGCATGAGCTACAGGTAAGCGTAGTGTTCTTCACGTGACGAGCAAAGAATTGAAGGTTCAATAAGTAATTACCTGGATACAGAGTCTTTTTCATTCTAATGAGCAACTAGCCTTTAACTGGAAATCTTTGTTTCAACACCTTTATGTAGTAACTTTGATAAAATGAATTTAGTGGCATGGATTCAGAGACAGTTCTTGCAACACAAATAACAGGGAGTTGGCTGTAGTCTTTCAGTCTACTTTCTCCCTCCTGTTACGCTGATGAAGTCCTTAAGGCTCTACTCGTACATCCAGATAGATACGGTTCCCCAGTGCTATGTAATGCTTGCACCACACAAGCACAACCTGGGTGCGGTGGTGTTTATTAACATTGAAAAAATCTCATTGGACAGTGGCTTGTGTTCAGGATTGCCAGACTTTTCACTGAAGTCCTGTTTTTGCCTGTTGTTTCTAGCCCTCTGTTTTCTGTCTTTGGTTTAAACCTCAAGGGCCCAGAGGCTTTCTTCAGTGCCTTGTTCTTTGTGCGTTGAGCTCCTTCATGTTTGGCTGGCATGTGCATGAAAAAGCAATACTCCTTGCTATTCTGCCTTTAAGGTAAGTGAATTTCATACGTAGTAGTTGGCCAAACTGAACCTGCAGCCACTTGTTGACGATTCCTCAACGAGGATCGCTTTGTTTTCAGTATATTTCAGAAAATGAACATGTTTATAGAATGCCTTAAGCTGTAAAGTTTTAGTGTGCTTCAAGTAAATTAATTTCAGGCACACTAAAATGTGGCAGCCTTAGCAATAGAAATGTGCTGATGCTAGTATAGCACATATGGGAAACCGGTGTGGTGTTAAACAAACAAACAGTATCTTTTATGACATACTAACACTGGCTTTTACAATAGTTTGCAGACAGAAGCTTTAAGTAGAGCTTTATTGGGAATAGTTGATTCCCGTATCAGCTCTGTGGGGCACAGCAAAGCTTTGTACTAATTTACAGATGATTGGAAGAACAGAAGCGTATGGTGTTGGGATGATTAAGCAATCAGTTTAGGAGTCTGACATGCAGGCCTTCCCACTACATACACTCTTTTGTGTCTCTTTGAATGCTGAGTTGTATTAAGATGCATAGTATACAGAAAATCTCTGTGTTTTGATTCAGATGCTTGATTGCTGTTAGAATAATGAAAAAAAAAAAACACCACCAAAAAAACAAAACAAAAAAAAAGACCAAAACAAACTATGTTTATGAAAGAATGGGGTTCAGACTTTAGGCTGCATGTGGACCCACAGCTCTTAAAGGAATTCATTTAGCTTCCCCTTGAAGTCTTCTTTTCTTAGTGACAGCTTGGGAGCAGGCTTGATAAAAACTTTCTCTCATGCGACATGGTGGACGAAAGCAGGCTGCTTTCTTAGGGTCGTTTGTTTCCCCCACTGTTATTACTGCATTTGTGCAGTACATTCATTGCACCCGAAAAGTCCGAGACCTATTATTGCACGTCTTGTGGCTTTGCCTTTTGAAGAGAAAAAAATAATTGGCTTGTCTGGCCTGAAGCATTTGACACTGCTGTCATACTCAAGTTTGGCAAGCATGCATAGTTGATTAAGTTCTTTTTCTACCTGAATAGTTAAGTTTAGAGATCTACTGTGACAAATGTAAAAAATATTGTAGTCTTTTAGCTGCTGGGCAGTTCAAGCCTTGATGAGTGCTGTGGTTTGTATTTAAAACGCTAGGTAGTTTGTTCAGGAGCCAACTGAGGAAAGGGACCTTCTGCACTATGCTTGACAAGAACAGTACGCAGTTTCTACCAAAAAGACTTAATGCCTGTTTTGGGTAGAAGTGAGCCTATAGTTCATAAGCTGCCTGACCACTATTGCTACAAACTGTATTTTCCCGTTCAGAGATTTAGTGATGTTTAAACTCTTGAAGTGGGAATTCTGGGAAGGAGGGAATTAACACTGGAAAAACAAAGGGAAGGAGAAAAAGTAGGGATGACAACGTTGGCAGCCAGCTGGTAAAGGACAAAGACCATTTGTAGAAAACTCCAGGCCTTTCTGATGTTTGTGTTCAGTGGGTGTGTGGTTTTCTGGGGAAGGGTTTCCTGGCTGATTTTTCTCCTGCGTTTTTATCTCTGAGGCCACATGGTTTGGAAGCAGGAGGCTTCATCACAGGTCCAGTGTTTGGAGGGGTACTATGAAACTCTCTTTGACCTGTTCTTCAGTGTCTTGTGAATTGTGTAGTGTTTCGCTGAAATTGTATTTCTTTGCTAAAAGACAAAAGCGTAACAAATTCTTGTCATTTTTAGCTTGTTGTCTGTTCAGAGAGCGAAGGATGCTGGCATCTACTTGATTCTGACAACCACAGGGCACTTCTCACTTTTTCCATTGTTGTTCACACCGCCAGGTAAAGTGTTTTCCTTCTTTCTGTGCTTTCATCTTACTGCTTCGGGGTTTTTTCCAGAGATGACGTGCAGGTAATGGTTTTGGATTATTTTATATAATAAGTTGAAAGTTGCAAGAGGCTGTATGTCAGCCTGTTCCCATAAATACAAACTCTCCAACTAGTGAAAAGAAACGTTGGTTTAAAAAGCTGTGGAAGAGCCGTAGGCTTTAAGTTGAAATAGAGATGGGAAATTGTCATAGTCAATACTTGTTATCCCTCATTCTGCCACAGTTGTAGAAACTTCCCGCTGTCTAACATAACCATGTGAAGCAAAAGTGATAAAGGCAGTTTGAAACCGCAAACCTGACGGGCTGGTTTCCAGCTGACTGCTACTTCATGCTATCAGTAATGTGCTGAAACTGAAAAATCATGCAGCAGCATCAGTTAAATCAGTATGTGTAGGGACAGATTTGTCTTTGTGACCAAAAGCTGTTCCTTCCTTCCTCCCCTTTTGCTTCACTTAAACCCTGGGCCATCATGGCTACGACAACACTATAACACTGTGTTCGTTGTCGTCCTTCTGGGAGAGTTCATATCCAGACACTCACGCTCTTTTGGTCTGATGATGCTGCTTGTTTGCAATAGCGAAGCTGCTGCCTTGAGAAATGAGAAACTTCCTCTGCCTTCTCTTATTACTTAATTTCTACCTACCACACAACCTAGAACTAGATAGCATTGATTTGGCTATCACGTTTATGTTTTAAGCTTCCCAGCCCAGTAATTCTGATTTATTTTTTAATAGGAAAGTCCTATTTGCAGTGCTATTATATTGTAATTATAATTAGTGTGTTCAGTATGTTGATAACTGAAGTAAGTGTATTGCAAATGCTTGGCATTTGCTTTAGTGTCCTAAGCAGTAAAACATTTAGCTCTGTTTGGAGAAAATATTAAGTTGGGCAATGCAAGTGTGACTAGTAGGATTTAAAGATACTGCAATTTATATGGCAAAAGGTTTTTATAATTAATTTTAAAAGTATGTTATGTTCCTTGTATTTCAGAACTTCCAATTAAAATACTGCTTATGCTGCTGTTTACTGTTTATAGCTTCTCTTCGTTGAAATCTCTATACAGGTAACTAAAGAAACTTGTTCCCAAAGCCAAGAACAAAACCATTTCTTCCATCACTGGGAACAGTGTTGTCATAAGGGGCAAACAGCGCAGAAAACGGATGCTGAATTATCAAATTGAAGTGTTACTAGTCAAAAGATGCTGCTGCCTCTGTTCTCTTCTCAGGAGGCAAGGCTTAAGTTAGGATTATTATAGCACATCCTTGTTGTGTTTGAATTGTGACAACTACCCAGTTAGTCCCAGCAGGCTGTAAATCCCCACCTGCTTGATGCGCTGTTAAAGCACAAAGTTGTAATGTTGTAGCCTGTGAGGATTTAATTCAATACTGGAGCACTTATTACAGTGAGTTACCTAGAGATCATTTATCTGTGCTAGCAGTTATAAATACTACTGTCATTTTTTGCAGTGGTACTTAGTATTTTCATGTGTGGAAGGGGCAGGTTATAAATAACATATATTTACAAGCTGTAATTTGTAAAAAAATCTCCTGCAAACACTTGGTTGTCAGAACATATAATTGCCCAAGTCATCCTGTGTATCCAGGCCGTTGATCTCTTAGCCACTTGACCAAAGATAGCGCTTATTCTTACAACCCCTGTAGTCAACACTTTCCTATTTCCCAAACTTTTCGTAGCAAAGCCAGGCTGTAAGTGAAGGATCTGTCGGAAGTGCTATAAACCTGTATTCACTACCTCAGTCGCTTGCTTTTTGTAGGTGGTCCTCTTTCAACCAGACTGCTTTTTCCTCCTTAGTGTTCCAGAATTCAATCATTCTGTCTCAAGAGCTCTAACTAAAAACCTCTGAGGAGCTTAGTTTCTGTCTAGAGATGGAGCTTTTGCAAGTTTCTTGTTCCTAACTTTCCAAAAAACCCAAATTCCTTCCAGAAGAACATGAATTCCCCTGTAAACTACCTGCAGTCAAAACCCTACCACCAGTGTCCTTTGCAAGAGAGATTGGCTCGTACATCCTGCAGAAAGCTTGGGGGAAAGGGGCAGTGGTTAAGATAAATCCGACGTTTCCAGTTGCTGGACGTAGAACAACTTCTGTGGAATAAATGTGTTTATGAAGTTTCTGTTCAGTTGTTCACTGGAATGATGTGAGGGGAAGCAGAGCAGCTGCTGAGATTTCTACTTAGATTCCAGGGCATCTTGGAACTTGGTGTAAAAGCAACGTGATAAGGAAATCAGCTGTACTCTGTTATCACGTGTTTTCCTACTGAAACTCTCTAAATTGTTGTTTAAAGCCTTATTGTGAACTAACGGGGGATATTCTTTGCACTGGTCACCAGTGACAGCTGAAAAACAGAACAGTTACTTTTAGTTAGCATCATGTATTTTAACACTATCTTTTTTTTCTTTTTCTAATCCCTCTGACAGGAGAGAGAGGCCTCTCCTTAACTGGTTTGAAACAATCTACCTCACCCAACTAGTGCCTTTGGAAATCTTCTGTGAAATTATATTTCCTCTGACCCCCTGGAAACGACACTTTCCTTTCCTCCCTCTGTTGCTGACCTCTGTGTACTGTGCTCTGGGTGTCACATATGCTTGGCTGAAACTCTATGTCTCTGTCTTGACTGAACGAATTTCTGTTAGACAAAAGGCCGAGTAAAGCCGCCGCGTTGGGACCAGTCCCAGGTTTGAGGGGACTATCCAGCACGGTGAGGGGTTGTCACAAGGACATACAACTCTTGATAAGACACAGCGTACGCGTACCATCGCCATGAGGGGAGTTTTTCTTCTGACACTTCTATACTGCCCAACGAGGATACCTCTGATCAGAAGCGTTCGTCACAATAACGTGGGGCGCGGTGAGATGCCACTTGCCGTGGATCAACTGTGAAGCTTAATGAGGTCCTGACTTCTGTCCTGAGGAAAAACTGCCTGGCTTTCCCATTACTGTTTGTATTTGAATAAAAATCCATGTGGCAAATTACAAGGGATCATTGCTGTGTAGAAGAGAGCGTTGTAACTGCATTCTGTGGAATATGTAAATTAAAAACTTGATATTTTTTGTTTGAGCATTTCTTGTGGTTTTTTTTATCTCCTGTCTAAGCCCTACTTTTTGAGGGACACCCGCACAAGTAAGGACGTAGTGTCTAGCTGGAAACTTGTCCTGAAGTGCCCTGTCAGATTCTTGAACACCCACATCTGAAGCTTTACTTCAGTTGCTTAACATGTCCATGTCTCTCTGATCTCCTTCTTTCACAGCGTCTTTGCAAAGAGGTTTTAATATTCTTGTAATCGTACTTATTTTCGTAGACCAGATTTCCTCATTTCAGACGCACGCCTCAGTTTGGTATTGTTTTAACACCATTAAACAAGTCAGATAATGTGGCTGGATAATTGTATTTATTTGCAATTCATGTAAAACTCTACAACCCTGACAAAAGACCAAGTGTCCACAGTTCCTCTAGTAAACTGAGGAAGGGGTATATCGTGTTCTCTGCAGCATCGCCTACCCTTAAAGACGAAGGTTACTTACAGCTTGATGCAGTTCATCATTGTACTTTTCTAAACCCTACCTAACCATCCCTAAAAGATTTTGCTCTAGAAATTGGGGTCTGTTTGGATTCCAGCGCTGACACATGAAACTGAGAGGAGAGAAGGGATGGATTTTTTTTTTTTTTCCAGTTCTTGAACTTTCTTCCATGTTAGCTGAAGAACGTGACCCTCTTCAGAGGGGAGAGCCCCTGGGCTGGTTGCGCTCTTTGTGTTCTTTGAATATTTTGGATGTTTAAAATAGAGTGTGGCTCTTTGTTAGGACTGCGGGTGGATAGTAGAGTAGTCGCCATGGCCGTTTGTGTAACCAGATAGCTCGCACATTTAAACTTTTCACAGCCAGAGAGCTCTTTTTCAGACTTTTTCCCTCGGGTTTTCATTACTTTCTCATAGTTCCTGCTTTTTCTACTCCATTAACTACTTTGCCGTGCTTTTTTTAGCTGCTGTGACTGCCGGCAGCGCCTCGGTGCTGCTTCTGCCTGTATTCTACCTTTGGTCTGAGCCTCAAAGCTCTGCACAGGGTAGGGCATCCACGATGCTCATGTTTATCCGTCTATAGGTGCCATCCTGCGTAGGCGAATGGTAAGATCCCAAAAAAAACCTCTCCGTCCTCTTCTCCAGCAGCACCTTTGTGAGTCGAGCCGAAATCCTCCGAGGACTCCTGCTTCAACTTTGGCATCTCCCGCTAAGGAGCGGTGACAGCCCAACCTCCTCCTGTGCGGTGAAAAGCCAAATGATAATTTTTTAGGAAAGAGGTTGGGAATCCTTTAGGACCCATGATGCGTTCAAATGCGGTTTTTTAATGGTTATGTCAATCCTGGTACTGGTTGCAACGGGTTTCACGTGATTTTTATAGTAATTAAAAAAGCTAGCAAGACGGTAGGTCTTAGTCTTTAATCTGTTGGCAGGAAGAGCTCTGAAAAGGAATTGGTTTTGATTTTAGGCTTTAATTAAACCCCTAAGTTAATGACAGACTGGCCTCCCTGGCACTGTGCAGGCGGTGGGGCTGACCCGCTTCACCCGGAGGGCTCAGGACTGCGGGAACCCCCACCCGATGCCCGGTAATGGGGTGGGTGGGGGGTGGGGGTGTCAGTTTGTGGGCTGGGGGTTTGGGGTTGTGTTTTTTTTTTTTTTTGCTTAAATAACTAAAAGCGGAGAAGGGGGGCGGCGGTCCGGCGGAACCCGAGTGCGCGGCGGCGGCGGGCGCGGCGGAGGGAGCGCGTTGCCGCACCGCTCCGCCCGGTCACCTTCGGCGGGGAGGCCGCCATGGTGTTCCTCCCGGACGAGTCGCGGTCGTTGCCGCCGCCCCCGCTTCTCAACAAGGCCTCGGTCTGGCTGGGTCTGGCCGGCTGGGTGGCGGCACTGCTGGACAACGGCTTCAACCACCG
>JAYKAV010001242.1:0-10123 GCA_035582835.1 Phoebastria nigripes | reverse complement strand
ACTACTAAACTGATATAATGAATGCTTATAACAAATCTGTTTTAACAGGTCAGGTCAGATGTGTTGTTATCTCAACCCTTCGTACCCCACGTTGGGCGCTAAAAAGGACTGTTGTGGTTTAACCCGGCAGGCAGCCAAACACCACACAGCTGCTCGCTCACTCCCCCTTCCCCTCAGTGGGATGGGGGAGAGAAACAAAAAAAAAAAAGTAAAATTCGTGGATTGAGATAAAGACAGTTTAATAAAACAGAAAAGGAAGGGAAAATAATGATGATGATAATAATAATAATAATAATAATGATAGAATATACAAAATGAGTGATGCTCAATGCAATTGCTCACCACCCGCTGAGCAGTACCCAAGCAGCGACTGCTACTTCCTGGACCACGCCTCCTATTTATATATTGAGTATGACATCATATGGTATGGAATACCCCATTGGCCAGTTGGGCTAGCTGTCCCGGCTGTGCTCCCTCCCAGCTTCTTGTGCACCTGGCAGAGCATGGGAAGCTGAAAAGTCCTTGACTAGTAGACTACTTAGCAACAACTAAAAACATCAGTGTGTTATCAACRTTCTTTTCATACTAAATCCAAAACACAGCACTAGGAAGAAAATTAACTCTATCCCAGCTGAAACCAGGACAAGTGCATAACAGAATTATTCACCCTCTCAAATTTTTTATTGACTTTCTATGTGCCATCATCTTCTGCTCACCAGTGCTCCCTGCTGAGTGCCATTATTTTAACCTTAAAAGGCAATCCCCTAAAGATCTGTCTTTCACCTTCCATCTTTCAACATCACTATCTGGAAGCTCAGCTTTCTCTCTTACCTCTGAATAGGCTGGAGGAGTCTTAGTGGGCTGCTTTTCCTTCCTGCCTTCAGATTGGTCTAGCTGGATCAGTCCCAGTCATTGTACTCCAGCTAATTCACCCAGTGTGGGTTGACAGAGTGAAGCCCTGCTGGTTCTGCCGCTCACAGTAGCTAGCAGAGATTATTCCAAAATAGCAGGGCTGCTGCTGGCTAGTTCATGAGCAGGCCAGGCTGGAGCCTGACAGATCCTCGGAAATTGGATTCTGCAGTTCTCCTTAAGGAGAATTCTCCTTCTCGGACTCTTTCCAATTCACCTTGAGCTCTCAGGGTGTTTCCTCCTCAGTCACCCAGTGACAAGTGGGGAATAGTACAACCCCTCATCCATCATCTAAACAGAGATAGGGACAGCAGGGTGGCAGGTCTAGAATCCCATAATGCCAACAAAGCTGGTCTGCTGTTTCAAGTGACTACATGTGTAAACTTTATATTCTGCTGATATCTTGTGGGTTTTGTTGTTTAACATTGTTTTAGACTTAAAGCCTTCTATTATTTTTTAAAATTCTTTTTATTGTGCCATATTCATCTATTCTGTTTCAAATGATGTTGTAAAGACTGAAGGCCTACATTTCCAGAAGTAGAATTGAAGTGAGAACAGAACAGGTTTTGTTACACTGTACATGCCTCATCCTTGACATTGAGAGTCTATCTTTCTATGATAGGGAGGGGGAGCTCACTGACTTAATTCTATTCTTATAAAATCTCTTGATCTCTCTGTAGTGAGTATTGGCAGAGATGACAGCACAGATTGTGAGAAATAGTGGGTTGCTGTTTTCTTTCATAAAATGAATACCTTTCATCTAGAAACTGGACAGAGCTCAAGAGTTCCTATTAAAAATGCTGCCAGCTGATACTGCCTTTGAGTTAACACTCAACTGAGACAGCCACCAGGAAGCAAACACCTTAACTTCAACCTGCAATGAAGTAGAACAATGAAGACTACTTTGAATTGGCAAGGGTGTTGTTAGCTGCCTCATCCCAAGAAAAACTGTGGAGGAAAAGCACTTCTAAGATGGGTTCTGGTCTTCTCTGGGAAGCAGTGCTGTCAGCTGTTTCCCTAGAAATAACATGAATGTTTCTCCTTTGTCCACTTGCTGCAAGGCAGCAGTCACTGGGTTCAGGTTGCCAAGTGCTGAGAGTACAGCTTTCACTAGGAAGTGGCAACAAACAGCTTCCTAAATCTCCTGTCATCTGTTGTTGTCCATTCTTTGGATTCAGTGCAGCAACTTGACTTGAAACATTGTCTCCTGTCCCCAGAAGATACCAAGGGCTCAAATAGCAGGTAATTAAGGGCTTAGCAGTGTGCCTGGTCTGTGAACTGGGGTACGGACTTGGTCTCAGATTTGAGACAGTTTTACAGTGCAGACATCGTTTTAGAAAGAGAGATTCTGGAGAAGGGGAGAAGAATATTAATTACTATGTGAGAATTTCTGAGGACTTAAAACTCATATTCCTGCCCCAAATGAGGACAAAAAATCAGAATTGGAATCTTCGCAAAGCAAAGATCACTTAATATAATAAGTAGACATCTTCTTTCAGACTTTTTGAAACACTTCATTTGGTTTGTCTTTTTTTCTTGTACATTTTATATATATGTGTGTATGTGTATCATGTATTTTACCAGGCATTACATTACCTTTTGAAATGAAAAGCCATTTTAAAGTTCAAACCAAAAGGTTTCAGTTTGTCAAAGCATTCTGTATTGATATTTTCAGTGTTGAAACTAAGAAACAAAAAATTCAGTGCTTAGTTTTTTTCCCCTCTTATTGTTATTTTCTGGTTTGGAAATGTTTTGTCAATTGTCCTGTGCCAAACTCTACCTAAAACTGATCATTTGTCCTCTATGTAATCTGCATCCCCGTATCTCTGAGAATATACAAAATACAGTAGACAATTTGACATCTTTAATTCTAGAAATGAAACTTGATTTGTGTTTCTGTCTTCTAGGTGAGCCTTTGCACTCCCAGTGAGAATACACCAACAGAGAGTTTAGCAAGGCTGGTTAGCATGGTATTCCAGTGGTTTCACTCTACAGCTTACATGATGGATGATGAAGTTGGTAGCCTGGTTGAAAAGCTCAAACCCCAGTTTGTTACTAAGTGGTTGAAGACTGTTTGTGATGTCCGGTTTGATGTCATGGTTATGTGCCTCCTTCCTAAGCCAATGGAGTTTGCCAGGGTAAGAATAATTTATCTGAAGGTTCCTTTATTTGCCACAGAGATTAAAGTCTTAAGTATAAAGAGCATTTCTCCYCAGCTTTGTCAAGGCAAAAGAAATCTCAGTGGTTGAGGGAGCAGTGGAGTTCAGGAATTTTTCCTGTTCATAGCATTTTTAGTTTTACTGCATTAGAGAGCGGGGATTATTTACAGTAATATGAGACGGGTTGGAAGAATATTATAGGTATTGAAAGATACTGTACATTTTTGATAGCTGCACATTTCCATTATGCTGCTGAAGCACCCAAGCTTGTCTTTAGTAAAAGGTATCATTTGTCTGCTCCCAGATATAATCCTGTCCTTTACTAGTCTGCTTTACTAATTTTTCTCTGTTCTCTGCATACTTAATCTCTGCAGCTGTGAATTAAGGTTCATGAAATCACACAGTTGTAACTGAAAGGAACTCTGGACATACTAATGCCCTGTAGCTTCAGATACCTAATTTAAGTGACTCAGTTAAGAGACTAGTCTGCCATGATTCACCTTATTGTGGATGGAGAGAAAGAGACTTATCTGGAAGGTCATTCAGGGTGCCTAAGTGAGACCGTTGCTGGAATCGCTTCTAGAAAGAGTCTTTCTTTCTGTCCATTAATTATGAAGCAGAACTCGCCACTTAACCTGGATAGTGAAGACAGGCAACGAAGTCAGGCATGTGAATATTCCTCTGCAGAAAACGAAACATCAGCATGAAAATAGGAACTTTATATTTGTGAGGGGTTTCAGACTTTTTCCTCATTTATCACTGCCAACTATACCACATGTGCTCTTGTAAGAAGACTTTCATTTTGTGACCCTCTTACGTAAAATGTCCAGGGGACATGTTGGTTTTGTTTCCTAAAATTAAGTGGCTAGACTAGGAAGGGCCATAAATACTTGATGTGCTATATTACATCATCAGGGATGAAGTGTCCATCCATGGATTTTTGATGACCTAATACGTGGGATTTGCTGTACGTGTGCAGACCAGCGTGTGTATGTGTCTTACTCTGAACCATCGCTCTGAAGATATACCTGGCTGTGGGAGGATTGGAGGGCAGCTGAGGAAATTTGAGAGGTGGATGGATGGGTTGAATGTTAGAACTTAAAAAAAGAGATCAGGGCTTTGAGGCTAAAGGAGAAAGGAAGGCCTGAACCTCATGCTGTAATCTGTTATGGATCTTCTTCTTGTCTTGGATCCAGCCCCTTTTTTTGAGTTTTATTACCCCCACTGCAATATGTAAAACTAGACTGACAACTTGCCAGATTTGCAAGGGTTCACTAGAACATGAAGACAAACAGCCATGAAATTAGCTGTGATGAATGGAGAAAAAATAGTTTGTTGGCTGAGATTACCAGCAGTTGCTGCCAAAACAGCAGGCATCTCTAGAGCCATTAGTCAGGAACAACAGATGTGAGCTGAGGTCAGTTAGAATAATTAATCTCTGTAGGCCAGTTATTTATTTACTTAGAAGTATATTTTTTGGCTTCCATCACTTAGAACCTTCTCTCAAAAAAACCCAAAACAAACAACCACAAAAGAACACCTGGTACAGACCACGTTTTTCAAAATAAAGATGCAGCACTGTAACAAGTTGCCCAGAGCAAGTAATTGAAGGTACAAGTTTGACCAAACAAATCTGTCCCTTGTTGAGAACTGTAAACAATGAGAGGTTACTCTGTGTCATGGCCTGGAAGTGGGCAAACTTCATCTAAATCTTGCACAGTGCTTTTGTGTACCGTGGGTCAAATGAGAGAGGAATAAAACAATGCAATCCCTATGGCTGAATTCTAAATTCAGGCTGGAAGGTGCTGATGATCACCCCCCACAATTTCTTGGCTGCAACACACTGAGCAAATTTATGGTGCTGGGCAAGTTACAGGGACTAGAAATATCGTTCATCAGTATGATTCCTGGAAATACCCACAGGTTGGTGGATACTGGGACAAATCGTGTAGTGCTGTGACCCAATTAAAAGAAGGGCTGAATCGAATCCTTTGCTTGATTCCATACAATGTGATAAACCAGCCGGTGTGGGAATGTATCATGCCAGAGTGGTTGGAAGCTATAAGGATGGAAGTGCCTGATAATCAACTGAAAGAGTTCCGGGAAGTGTTGAGGTATGTAGACATACGTCGGAACCATTCTATCATTGCGTATGTTGATTGTTGAGGGTTTTAGCACAGTAAGATGGTGACAACAAATAAAAATGCCTGTGTGCAATAGACAGTAGTGAGTGAATGCTTCTGAATTTTTTATGACTTATATTTAGACTAAAGCACTTAAGCTTTGGGAAAGTTTCCTTTTATTGCTCCTGATATCCTCGAATCTGTATCAAGAGCCAACTACATGGATGCTTCTTTGCTGTGAGCAAGGCACGTTTTCAGTGGCTTCCTGCAGCATGGTGGAAGAAGCATCTTTCTGCTCCTGGCCAGATGTTGATGAGAAATGGTGGGGATTAGTAGAGCTGGCACTAAAAGAGTGATGATTTGCATTRATTTAGCTAATATCTTCCCCTGTTGAGCAAAGGAAACACCAGAGTAAGAATGGTGGCTGTCTGAGTCATAATTTCATGTCTGGTGTATGCCTTTGACAATAAAACTTCACATTGCCTTTTAACTGATGAAGGGGCTCTGAAACTGACTGTAAGTTTATATTTGTACATATTGATGTAAACTTTTTTAGTGTGAACATGGAATAGTGGAGGAGTGGTGAGCTGAGAAATTTTCCAATTTTTACATTGGATGTTGAAAAAGATATTGCTATCAAATGAAACTGGGCATGATGTGAGATGTGATGTAAATTCTTAAGGTACATCACCAATTTCAGAGATGACCTTGTGCAGTCAGGACAGGTGGTATCAGCAACCTAGCTCAACTCCTGTGGAGGGTGGGGATGCAAGTAAGATTACAGAAGTGCTGGTAGTGAGATTGCCTTTCTACCAGTTTTCTGTTATATCTCACACAGTGTATGCCATGGTAACTCAGTGATGCTATATTTTTTTTCTACTTTTCAGCAAAATGTTTGACATTGAACTTTGCCCTCTCCCTTTCTCCATGGAGGAGATGTTTGGCTTCATTAGCTGTCGATTCACAGGGTACCCATCCTCTGTGCAAGAGCAAGCATTGCTTTGGCTGCATGTAAGTGTCCTCTCTTGACAAGTCAAGTCATGCTGAAGCATCTTATGATTTTGGAAAAGAAAAAAAAAAGGGAGGGCCGGGCGGGGGGAGGAAACCACTTTTCCAAGGATCATGGAACCTTTCTGCCCTTTGCTTAGGCCCAGTGTAAGGATGGTTGGTAAACAGATCCCGGGAAGCTTTTTGTTACTAGCCCACCATGGGCAATATAGTGGAAGCCTGGAAATTCCTTTTACCTTTGAATGTCAGTTGTGTCTTTAGGGCCATTCAGCTGTCTGACTTTTTGCCAGCAGTAGTTTTTAGTCTCTGCAGAATTTGGTCTGTAGATTCCAAAATTAATTCCAGACTCCAAAAGCAGCTGTAGTTGTTCCCGCATATGAAGATCTGGATTAGACTAGCTCTGTACCCATCAAGCTTTCTGCTGCTCTGGCTCTTTTGTGCTATATTTGCCCACAAAGCTGGCATTCACCCAGTGTTCACATTCAAAAGCTACAGGGACAATTGTGTCAGCTGGGGGCAGTGAATTCAGAAGGGTATAAAATTTTCCACAGCACCTCAGAATAATACCTGTATTCTTCATAATCACTTCTCTTCTACTGACGGTTATTTTGGTTAAGCCTCTGCAAAGACCAATTTACCTGATGACTGTAGCAATTTTCGTGTAGGCAGAGTTTTCAAGTATGATTTTTTTTTTTTTTATTTTTCTTGACCTAATAACAGTTAATGACAAGTATGAATGAGTTCATATTTGTCTGAGTGTTGGTGACAAAATAGGTGATGAATATTCCCTCAGTGATTTGCAGATAACCATCCTGTCCCTATGTTGACACCTGTAGGCAACAATTCTGACTGGATTCTTAGAATAAATACAGGAATTCAGTTTTAAGTAATAATAAATATAGTAAATAGTTATTCATCCAAATATTGGTAATACGTTTGGTTTACAGAAATACTTTTGTGGAACAGCCCCACATCCCTGTGTGTTTGTGCGTAAAACTGATCTCAAGGCGCACCAAGCAGATGCCAACAAATATTTTGAAAATACCCTTTTTTTTTGCCCGTTCTCTTTTGCCCTGATTGTAACAGAAATCTAAGCTCGCAGCTCGCCTCATTGAATCCCAAAATTAAATGCATGGAACTTGCTGAACTGAGGATCATATGATAAAGGTGCTTATAAAAGTGGCTGGCACTTTTGATCAAACTTGAAACTCATGCTTTTTTATTTATTGTCTTTCCTCAGGTGTTATCTGAACTAGACATTGTTGTTCCTCTTCAGTTACTAATTAGCATGTTTTCTGATGGAGTTAATTCTGTAAAAGAGTTAGCAAATCAAAGAAAATCAAGAGTCAGTGAACTGGCGGGAAACCTTGCAGCTCGGAGGGTAACTGTTATTTATCCTGCTTATTTTTTTTGCTTAGAACAGTTTTCCTAATAGAATGCATGTGAAGAACTAAAAAGTCATCTTTCAATATGGCAGCATTTGATTGGAAACACTATAAATTTTGAAAATGGAAGAAAATTGGCATGACTTCTCCAATTAATACCACTCTATCACATGGTCAGTATAAAGATAATGCAGACAGGAACTGCAGAAAAACTGTGCAGTTTTTCCTTAGTGAACTAGTTTTTTTGGGATACGTTTGGAGTGTTCTTGGTATCTTTTCCAACCATTTTCATTCTCTGCACCTTCTATTAATAACCATCAACAACAAGTTGTTGTGGACAACTGGTCACCCAGAGTGAGCTTTTGTATTCTAGTACAAATTTGGTGGGCCTAGGTATGTTTTGGAAGGGTGACAGAGCAGAACTTATTTCTGTTCCCCTGCATTTTTTTTCCCTGTCCAAGAGATGCAAAATTTGATCTAAAGTTGTCTGTCAAAGGCTTATGGTCTGGAAGAAAACATGTACAAATCTGTAGGCACTACACATACTTGGACTGATGTGACTAACTCCCCAGTAGTCTTGGAGGAAGTGCTTCAAGGACAGCAGGAACAAGAGTGCTTGAAAGGTCAGATCTTTAGATTTAAGGAACTACAGCAGCTAGGCAGTTGACAATTCCTTACATGTGGTCTGCCTGTCTTCTGATGTAGCTCCGCAGAGAGCACTCCAACACCTAGCCCATGACCACTTCTAAACTAAGCAGAAAGAACAGACAAACTTACTGTCTGGTCTTTCAGACCATAGCTGACCTAAAAATAGATCTCATGTGTCATCTAACTGTGTATCTCCCTGCAACACTTAGAGATCCTCAGGGTGTTTTAGGTGGCCCACTGTGGTTGGACATAAATCAATGCAGACATGCACATCTTGTTACCTTTGTGTCTAGTTCACTTCCAGCTACCTGTATCCTTGGTATAGCCTTAGTTACTCTGTTCTCTTGAGGTAGCCTCCTTTATTAGCCTCCTACTATTGAAGTTTGTGTCCCTGGATCATGGAGCAGATCATTGTTACCTGATGGCCACTTTACTGGCTGCACCAATTTTCTGTTTGGTTTATGATGTTAAAATTCCTCCTTAGTAGGAATAAGATAATAGATGTCAGCCACTTAGCTTAAGAGAATGTATACATCTGTGCAGAATATGATTCCTGTAYTTCTATTATATTTTATCATTTAATGGCATTAAGGGACATGTGTAGATTTTGCAAAAAAGCTACAGAAGGGAATAGTAAGGCTGTCAAAAGTTCTTGCCATTTTCTGCAGTTTCGTATAGAATGAGATTGCTTAAATGTGTAACAGTCATTTGGACATGTTGATTCTTTATGTCTTCAGGTAAGCGTTGCTTCTGACCCTGGGCGCAGAGTTCAGCACAACATGCTGAGTCCTTTCCCAAGCCCCTTCCAGAGCCCATTTCGGAGTCCAATACGTAGTCCTTTTCACAGCCCTTTCAAGAACTTTGGACACCCCAGTGGAAAGACAATTGATTTTGACTGTGAAGATGATGAAATGAATCTTAATTGCTTCATTCTGATGTTTGATCTCATCTTGAAGCAGGTACTCTGTCGTGGTTTARCCCTGGCAGCACCTAAACACCACGCAGCCGCTTGCTCACCCCCCTGCTCTGGTGGGATGGGGGAGAGAAKCGGGAGGGCAYRAGTAGGAAAACTCATGGGTTGAGATAAAAACAGTTTAATAATTGAAATGAAACAAAGTAGAACAGTAATAGTAACAGTGATAACAACAACAACAACAATATACAAAGCAGGCGATGCACAATGCAATTGCTTACCCCCGCCGAACCGACGCGCCCGATACGAGAGCCTGTCCCAGCACCCAGRGGGCCCCCCCCCSCCTTAGTTTTTATACTGAGCATGACGTCGCATGGTATGGAATACCCCATTGGCCAGCTAGGTCAACCACCCCGGCTATGCTCCCCCCGCCAGCTTCCCATGCACCTGGCAGGGCACGGGAGGCCGAAAAGTGCCCGGTGCAAGCACCACCCAGCAACACCCAAAACATCAGTGAGCCATCAACGCTCCTATTATATCAAACCCAAAACACAGCACACACCCCCAGCTGGTAGGAAGAAAGTTAACTCTGTCCCAGCTGGAACCAGGACAATATCCACCCCTTATTCTATACCATCTACGTCATGCCCAGGTCTCACATTTTCCAATACATTCCAATGAATCATCATCATTTTTCCTGCCCATCGATATATACACAGATGTCATTCCCTTAGGCTATGGGCCATCCCTCTAAAATGTCCATTGAGTTCATTTAGCCCATGACTTCTGGGCTCCATCTGTCTTAGCAGTCTTTCAGGGCAGGAGAGATGGTGTGTGGTGTTGGATTGTTGCATCCTGAAGCCAGTTCTGATTCCATTTATCTCTGCGCTCATCTGGTTTTATCATCCTTGCACTTTGCTCAGTTTCATCAGAGTTCCTTCTTCATTAATCTGGGTGATTCTTACTGCAACACCTTTG
>JAYKAV010001238.1:0-10370 GCA_035582835.1 Phoebastria nigripes | reverse complement strand
TCTCCATGGCTCCCTGCCTTCTGGATACTATTCACTTTATTTCTTCTCACATTGGCTGCTGGTGCTTTTCTGGTATTTAGAGGTAAGGGGACTTTGTTATCTGCCTCATTGAAACCTACCCGTGAAGGAGAAAGAGTCAATGAACAAGACAAAAGAGCTCAGACCTCCTTCCACACCATGCTAGGCACCTGTGGGGGTGGCCATACCCATGCAGGGTGGGCAGATATGACACGAGACCTGCAGGAAGTCTGCACTCAGCTATCAATGTGGTCACAGTCCCACCATTGTGCAAAGTGGCCTCTGTCTCAGATGCTCCAACCCAATCCCATCACCCTAGAGGGTTCAGACCAGTCAGGGTTCAAGGTGGGGAATGGAGAGTACTGACGTAACACGGATGGCAAGATTTAAAGAGGTTATGTCCAATATTCCTTACACCGCTCAGTAACTAAGCTGGTGATACAATATGAGCAACAACAGAGCGGCAAAACCTGGACAAAGAGCTCGTCTTTTCCATACAATGCAACACGGTTGGGCTAAATACAAATTCTTCTTATCTTCTGCCCCATCCCAGCATGAGGTGTTCACACCCTCCCCTTGACCACCCAACTTGCTATCAGTGCCCCGGCTGAATTCAGATGCTTTTTCCCATCCAATCCACATATGGCATCAGTATCCCCTTCCTGGTATTTCCTTTGTGCTTCAGTACTTATTCCATTTGGTTCTTTGAACGTTACAGCAAAACAGAGGGCTTCTAAGAAAAAATCCCTTGAAGAAAAGGCTTTATGGAAGAACGGTAAGGCAGATCTCTTTCTCTGAGAACCCTCTTTGATGCCCACTCACAACCACCTGCCCTCCTTCAGCTGGAGAGAGCTTTCCTTGCATCCACAGAGCAAAGCTAAGATGCTCATCCTCTTATCTCAGCTGAAGAGTTTATGAAGATGTGAAAAAAGACACAGTCCTAAGAGCCCCTTTGGCTCACTAGCCTCCAGCAAAGGAAGAGGCCAATTCCTTCCGCTGGAGACTTCCCCGTGAAATGGCTTCAAATCCCCTCTGCTCTCATCCCTTCATCTATCACACGCAGCAGGAGCACGACCCTCTGGAGAGCTCAGTGCCCTTTTCCCAGGAACCCAACTGTCCAGGGAAGGGCATGGTAGTTCACCACATCCAGATCATGGAGGGAACCTGCCGCCTCCTTGCATTAGTGCAGGACAGAAGGGACAGGGTGGGCGTGAGGTGGGGACTTAAGAACAACCCCATCAGTCTCCAGGACCAAAGGATTGAGCAACCTGAAGGCAGATCTCAGTCAGGGCCATGGCCACCTGTCTCCCACCAGCTGCGATCCTCCAGATCCTCCAGAGGGTTCTGTGGGGTGTGTTGTGGAGGCCAAGCCATTACTCACTGGCTAACTCTTGTGTTTTTTCCCTTGCTATACAGGACTTGAGAAACACGYTATGGATGGAGGTACAGTAAAATGAATCTTTCCACACTGAGAAAGTCCCACTTGGGTTTTCCCAAGCACATGTAGCCATCGTCATGTAATCTTCCTCCCATCCAGGCTTCTCCTCTTCATCGCTCTTGYCCTCCCCCAAGGTGCCCTCTCCTTTCACATCCTCTTATTCATTCACATAATCCGGTCACACTACGGAAATTGAGTACCAGGTGTCTGCAGACCAAAATCCATAGCTGCAGCCACCACCAGCACTCACCTCACACAAATGGAGAGGGCACGGGCTTATCTGGCTCCCCCAGGGCACCATCCTCAGGAGGGAAATCACCCCACAGTCCCTTCAAGCCCTGCCACACTGCCATGCAAATCTGATGCAGGGACATCTGAAATTGCTTCTTCAAATCCTCAACAGGGAAAGCAAAGATGTTYTTCTCCTCTTTCTGTTGCAGTTCTTGTCAGCCTGAAGACTCAATGCGGTGAGAGACCATTTACAGTGGAAAATGGAAAGGGTGTTGCCGTTGTGGAAAACAGACAGAACCRCACTGCCCTTGGAAACGCAGAGGTGCAAGCTGTCTGTGTCCTGATGCTGTATCCAGGAGTTAGTGATAGATGGTGACCAGTTATCCTGCTCTGTGGTCATTATTCTTCTCCCTGGGTATCTGTCTGTATCCAGCAGTGGTAGTGCCCTCTCACTGACCAAACAGCAGCCCATAACACTCCTTGTTTCTATTTCAGATGCACTAAACAGAGAGCTAGGTAAGTCAAGGCATCTTCCTTTCCTCTGCCTCTTTGTATACAAGTCTGTCTGTGCTTGGGAGCAGCGTCTGCCCTTGACCTCACAAGTCCTAGCAAAGCACAGTCCAGACATGCCCTTCTGCCCCATCCCCRTGGGGAACTTGGGTGAGCTCCTGCTGGAGGAGAGGTCAGTGACTCCAGATGGGCATGAACTGTGACCCAGCTTCTCCCACAGCAACGTGAGTACTGCAGGGTCAGAGAGCTTGTCCCTAAGCTTTGTGATTTCCCTGTGTTGCAGCTGGGGGCATGTGATGCATATCCTGGAGTCTAGAGCACCACATACATGTGGGAAGGCTGTGCTCAACTCTGACTGTCACCAAGGAGCTCCCCTTTTGTCCCACACTTCAGTCCTCCCTGCATGGCAGGCTTCAGCCATGCCATGTCCACACAGCAGGACACTCCTCCAGACCCAGCTGATGCCAGGACAAGGCTTTCTCAATTGCTTGAGAGATACCATCCTTCAGGCATAGGGGGGCACTGTGCCAGCAATGTGGAAGGGACATGGAGCCAGCATGGGTGTTTTGGCCTTTGAACACCATCTATTTGCTTTTGATTTGGGTTTCCTCTTTTAACAGAGTTCAGAAGAGCTCGAAGCCACATGGGTAAGTTTGTGGAGGTCAAATCAGTCAGGAGGACTGGAAGCTAAGGAAAGGTATTGGCACTGGGAGCAAGTCTCCTTTGTTCCTTCTGGAACAAGCTGGCCAAAACGTTGCTCTCTGCTGAGCAGTGGCATATGGACGTGGGCTGGATGGTCCCTTGAGTCTAGCTACATCCATGGCCCAGGTCTCACAGTGCAAACCTACAGACCTGGGAGCAGCACGCTCCTTGCAGTCCTTCCTTGCATGCCAGGAAGGTGGCATCACCCTTGGGCTAGAAGCCATGCTTAGACTCTGTGCTGACCTGGGAGCAGGAGCACTCCTTCCAGTGCTTTCTCTAAGAGGCACCTCGTCCCTCTTCTCGTGAGGATCTCTGCCTCTGGCCCTCTCACCCAGTTGTCACTAATGGCTCCCCCTCTCTCTCCCCAGTGCCCGTCACCCTGGATGAAGCACGGAAACACTCTGAGCTTGCTGTGTCCTCTGACCGAAGAACAGTCGAGCACAAGCCCTCCACCCAGAGGCCCATCATCGAGCGCCAGCTCCCTGTTGTGGTGGGGAGGGAGGGCTTTGCCTCTGGGCACCATTACTGGGAGGTGCAGGTGTGGGATGGGCTGGACTGGGAGCTGGGGGTGCTGACGGAGACTGTGAGGGGGAGACTGAAAGAGAGGAGCTGGGAGGACCTCCCTGGGGATGGGGTCTGGTCGCTGAGAAGGGTGAATGGGGARTACTGGCCTGAGGAGGCCAACRCCAAGGTGCAGAGTTRTACTGKCCAACCAGCAGCGGTTGGGCTGGGCTTGGACTTAGAGCAGAGCACACTCTCCTTCTACTGCCTTCAGACTTCAGACTGCATCCTGGAAATCTCCATCAAAGGCATTGAAGGATCAACAAAGCTGTACCCATTCCTCAGGCCAGGCCTTGGTGAGGCAGGAGAGAAGGGGAAACCCCTCACCATCAACCACAACACAGACTGGGACTTCCCCCAGGTGTGTTGGAAGACAGGAAATATTAGAGGAAACACTGACCTGAGCTGTAGTAAATCTCATGGACTYGGTGGAGAGGGGAAGGGAGAGAGCAGCAGAGCAGCAGAGCTGGGCAGTGGCAGCCCTGCTTGGCTCCATCCAGACTCTGGCAGTGAGAGTCAGACAAGGCTGGACCAGCAAATTAATTCACCAAGACCAAGAAGCACACCTGTGCATGACGTTTGCAATGCCACATGCTCCATCCCCTCCCCAGGGGAGCCACCAGGAGCTACCAACCTGGACCAAGGAGAGGTACCCACAGCTTCTGCAGCTACCGTTTCCTTGGTTTCACCACTCCCGCAAGTTGGTCRTCCATGTTTCTCTTCATTAAATTGACAATAAAATAGGAAACGGTGCTGGGTGCTCGGATGTTGTGCTGACTGTCGCCTTCTAAATGCTGATGAAAGGGGATCCAAATCTTTTCCTGCTCAGATTGCCTTAGRCTCCCATATAGCAAAGTTTCTCTGAAAGGTGATTGCAGGTGTTTGGGGCTCCCCATGTCCTTTGCATGCATTTAGCTGGTGCATTTTGACGTATGAGCCAGTCTTACTAGAGATCCCTGATCCCCAAAAACTGCGTGCTGCTTGCTTTTTCCTTTGAGGTTCTTCCCTTGAGGTGCCTGTTTATCTTCAGCACAAAAAAAGAAGTTGCTATTTCTCTGCAGCACGAATGCAAGTGCACTTCCCCATATCAGGAGCCAACCCCCAGYTCTGCCAAGCACAGTGCAGGCACAAGTGCAAATGCTGACAATAAAGCCACCGTGGAGCAGTCTCCTAGGGAGATTATTTGGATTTTTACTTGTCTCACGGCTCTGAACTGCCCTTCCCACCCTGCTGCGCAACATGGGAGGTCTGGAGACACCTGGGAAGGACGGACAGACCCCTGGGGTTGTTCCAGCTGTACCACTTTGGGGGACATGCAGCCATTAGGTCAAACCATTAGGTCAAGGCTGCCACTTTGTGGGAGGTTTGAGAGGGCTGGTGGACCTGCCTGGCTGCTCAGGCCGTGAATGAACGTCCTGCTCTGTTCTTACAGGTTATTCAGCAAGTGTCCTCAGGGAGGAAGTTATATGGCTGTGCAGGTTAACTACAGCTATATGAGCTTGTATTACTGGAAGAGTTGTGGTTTGCATGGCTTATTTTCTCATCGGTGCAGCTTCTCCAAACGGTGCGATCAGATTAGGCTCTCTCAGGGGGAAGGACTGACCATCATGGGGGTGCCAAACAGCTCTGATCATAGCCCAGCTGTAATAAATKTTCTGTTTCAAGTGAAAGGCCATTCTGTTTCAACTAGCAATGACCAGGGTCTTTCCTCCGTCCCAGTACACAGCTGATATGGGGAATGTCATGGGAGAGGAAAACAACCAAAAAATAAATCTGTTGAGTAAGTGTGGTTTAACCTAAAAGTGAAAAAGTTAAGATGTTTTAATCCTAACCCTGTTATTATCTTTTGCAGTGGTATTCAGCTCATGATAAGGAGATCAGGTCCCTGACTCAGCTACTCACATACAAACCTCTAGTGACAGTAGAGATGCCCCRGGCTGTCAATCCATGCATGCCCAGAAGGGTACAGGTCTCCTCCTCAGGAGATCTGCCCCACCCATGTGTTTGCAGTCAGTGGAGTTTAAGATGCTTTTCAGGTTGATTAGCCAGGACATTTCTACTTTCAGGTGCTAAATTGCCCTGCAGGCATTTTGGAGCAGAAACTATAGGCCAGGTGAGTCRCCCAAGGCACATAGAGAATCAAATCAAGCCTTTGGAAACTTCCCTTAGGGTAAGCATGTTCCAATGAAATTACATTTCTCTTCCAAAATGTGCTCTGGCCCCTCTAAGACCACGCTCTAGGCCATGCCAGGAAGATTTCAAAGATGATGAGAGATTCAGCAGCAAATTGAGGCATAGGGTTTGYATGCTCACAGGAATTTCTTGCTATGATGACTTTGCTAAATGTGTGATACAAAGCTCCTCAGGTGAAAGCAGACCCATGTCCAGTTGGCTCATCACTTCCACCCTCATCTTTCTGAGATGAGAACAGACCTAGCTCCTACGGATGATGGGGATTTGCTSATGTCTTCCAGCATCTCTGATTGACAGATGCATACCCAAAACTTTATTTTTGGCATAGGTAGCTGTATTGGGTTTACATGACCCTGGGCAACTGGATCTAATTTGCCCTACTTGAACAGTGGGGTTGGAGCAGATGACCTCCAGAGGTACCTCAACCTGAACTAGTCTGTGAAACAGTCCCCTACTGCAGCAATTGCCTTGAGGGAAAGGGGAGCGGAGAGGATGAGCACCTGGCAGGTGTTTCCTCTTTTCTTCGCTGTGTTTGTGCAGGCTGTGTGTGTTGGAGAGGAAAACCACAGAAGCGAGGATGTGCTCTTCTCAGCAGCTTGCAAGTGCTACTTCCTGAAAGGGAATGAGCTTGTTTGTCTCTGGTTTTGCTTTGAGCAAAACACTCCTCATAGAGCCCTGTCAAGTTAGGTTGGTTTTTTTTAATCATGTGGTGCACAATCAAAGAACCCACAGAATAGAAAGATACAGTCAAGAGGCCAAGGTGTGACTTTTCTTCTGCCTCTGTCCTTAGCAGTGACTGCATGGTTTCACTGGCTAACCGGTTCTCAGTGTCCTGTTCCTGCTTGATTGGCCTCATAAAATTTTTCCTTCAATGCAGCCAGAACCTCTCCTGCTTCAGTTCTGAAATCTTGAGATTTACTCCTAAGAAAGAGTTTCCAAAAATTATTTTTAGGTCAATATCAGAGAAAATTACTGAGTCGCTCATATGTTAAGGATGGGTTTACATTATCATTACAAACTCCCGTCATGACAATGATTACTGAGGACATCTTAGTTTGTAAGTAGACCTCAGTCATTGTGAAAATTTAAAAGTTCCCCTATCTTTCAGTTAGTGCAATGAAATTTTGAAGAATTCCATCAATAGTGACCACTTACAATTGCTTCCTCTTTAGTTTTTTGCATTGTTTTCCACCTCATTAATTGTCAGCATTTATTTCATGTACACTGTTTTTTCATGTCAGTGCAGTCATAAGGAAAAGACTGTATTTCTAAAAAATTATGAGATGAAGCACATGAAGATCCACCTAGAGAAAGAAATGGAAAACTTCATTAAAACAAAGAAGGACGAGATAGTGCAGGAGAAACCGCAGGAAGAATTAGTTTCTCAACTCCAAAACTTTTTCCAAAATGTTATGGAAGATGAAGGCATAACTAAAGAAATGCAGAATATTTTTGCGCCCGTTATGGAGTCAGCTTCTTCACCATCAGGAGGCAATGAGAGTGAGAACCTCAGCCAAGCAGTGGTCCAGACACTGGTTGCAACTAGTAATGATAGAGGATCAAATGATCCACAGGAAAAGAAAACAACACTGATGTCCACTTCACTGTGTTAGCACCACTCCAAAGTGGCCAACACAGTGCACTCTCTGCCGTCTTCCCTGCCTGCAGCAGCCACAGAAGCAGCATTGCAACCAGAAGCAGAGGTGCCCCAGCCCATGCCCCTACTGCCTTTTGCTGACTTTGTCCCCATGGGTGGTGTTCTTGCAGGCAGGACCCTGTCCCCATATTCAAGAAGGGTGGGACAGGCAAGCAGTCCTACACACCTGGTGCCTCACACTTCACCTTGCAATTCCCACATCCCTTTTGCCCACACCAGGCACACTCAGCTCAGTGGATCAGGGATTTTTGCAAAAGAATCAAAGAGAGAAAATAAAAAAACATCCTGCTGCTTCTGGCCTGCAGAGGTAACGGTAGCAGCTTGGAGGGTCTTTGGTGTTCAGCAGCACAGCAACAAGCAAGGAGGGACAACAAAGCATTTCCACGTGATGAAACTGGGTCAGCTCTATGGGAAACAAGCCCTAGAGGCACAAGAGTTCCCACAGTCATGAAAGGGTGTTCAAGGCCTGTGGAAGCAGAAGGGATGTGGCTGAGGCCAGAGCATCTCCTCCCTGATCTTCACGCACTCACAGAGGAGGGGAAGGAGTACTTCTCCACACACAGGCACTCCTGGAGCTCTGCCATGGCCACGCCAAGTACTCGCACCGTTGCTTTGGGTGGTTCCTTCTTTGTCCACCACCCTCACATCTCGATCCTTCATCAGTTATCAGCTTGTGTTCTGCCTTTCCCACCCCCCCTAGAAATCTCCCTGTCTAATCGTGTGTGCCTGAAACTCCAGCTGGTCTCCCCGTTTTGTTCTCAGTTGGTGTCAGGACAGAGAAACAGGCAGGCTCAGGTCCCTGTGGCATGGGTGCACATTTGGTACGAACTTTGCTCAGCCTTGCTCTCCTTGTCAGTCCTCATGCTTGGTTTGCTAGGAATCAGAGGAGAACAGTGGAAGGGCTTCCTGGAAGTTATTGAACCAGTGGGCAAGAGTATGTGAAAGGGAATTCCTCCAAGACATCAGCCTTCAGGTAATACCTAAACACTCTTCCTTGCCATCTCCTTTCTCAGAGCAGAGCTTCCTGGGCATGCTGAGCAACAAAGGTTGCTCTCCTCCTCTTCTCTGCCCCAGTCACTTGCACCCAGTATATGATGTCCTCAGCTAAGAAAGGTCCTCTAGTCTTACAGGTGACCCACGTACAACTCCACTCCTCCTTTCTGAAAGCCTCACATCTCACAGCTTCCCTAATAAGCCAGAAGAAGAGGACCAACTAGACCAGTGATTCCTTCCAGTTCCCCAAGACCAACTTCATCACAATCCCAAGTGCTTTGCAGAGCAGAGGGCTCCCCTGTTTGATACAGCAGGCACACGTTACTGCCTACAGTGGACATCCACTCTCTCTGCCTTATTAATACAAAGCTGAAAAATCCTGTGTTGTTTGGCTTGGCCAAGATCTTTTCACTCCCTATTCCTTGCTTTAGAGCTTTTCCTGCTTCAAGCACAATGTTTAGCTGCTGCAGAAAAGTGCATGTCTCCTGTAAGCCTTGTGTCATGCCTATCACACCTAGGTAGATCTCTTGGACTCCCACAGGCAACCCAAGTGCCACTAGAAAACTCATTGTACAAGACTGGATATTTTAGGGTGGGATTCACATGGCTGCCTACGTTGAAGCCAGGTTTTTCAACTCCAGTTTAGTCAGAGATATAGTACGTGATAAAGTTGCCTGCAGGTTGCCATATCATGACATCTGAATTTAAACACCTATGCAGGTCAAGCAGATACGACACACATCCTAATAGTGACCTGGGCCTCTCCAGATTGGCATTTGGAGGTTGAGCAAGGTATCACAGCAGGCATGAAGTGGCAGAATATTTCTGCAGGGTCTTCATCCRACCCCAGCAGTCTCTCTGTGGCATAGCTCACCTTGCTGAAGGTCTGCAAGCATGAGAAAGAATGAAGCCACAGCAAGTGCCTCTAACCAACAGCCGGCAGACTGCTTTCAGAGAAACCGAAAGTGCCCTTGCTGGGTTACTTCTGGTGCGAAACTGGTTTCAAATGATGGGAGCAGAGCAGGGGAGAAAAGAAACTTGTGTTGCTCACCATGTCCAGGAGGCTCTGCTCTGATCAAGGAGATGACAAGGAACTTAATACTTAATTTAAGTATTATCCAAAGGCTGCTATTTTGAAGTATTTCCCTGGTGTGAAGCTGGAGTGTGGACCAGGAACAATTTTCCCTCCTTCTCTGCTCTCACCCTTTGCACCCAGTAGATAGTGCTCTCGGCTATCCACCATTAGTCATACTAACAGAGCAACTGGTAGCTCTGCAGGCACCTTGCAGGCTGCAGAGGAAGAGAGGAATGAGAACAGTTGATGAGGACAGGGATGTGGTGCTGGGTGAGAAACAGGACGTGGCACTGGAATCTCCTGCTTGCTCAGTGGTCCTTGGGACTTCTATTTCTGTGACAAGCAGGCACACTGGCTGAGACAGCTGTCCAAGAGACAGCCTGGAAAGTCTATTATTAGAAATGATGCATCAGCCAGATTAGGTAAAGCCAAAATATCTCCATGCAAAACATATGCAAGCAAGTGCCCTGTCATTCAGCTGCCACCAGCTCTGGTGTGAATCTTACCTCTAAACCTTCCTGTGCCCTCTGAATACTCTCTGAGTACCCTCTCCTCATCTCCAGCTCCTGCTTCCTTCTATGTGTCCCCATCCAAGCCACAACAAGTTGCAGGAGGTCTTCAGCCCTGGTCAAGCTGGCCACCCACATCACCAAGAGGACAAAGATTAATGGGAGAGATCCCAGAGACAGGGGGATCTCATCTCAGACAACTCCAAGGAGAGCACTTCTCCTGGACATCTGGGAGTGCTGCCGGGGATCCCCTGATCTGCTTGTCTCCCCAGTGTACTCTTGATCCACGCCTGAGATCTCAATCTTAGAATCATAGAATCATAGAATCATTAAGGTTGGAAAAGACCTCTAAGATCATCAAGTCCCAACCGTCAACCCAACACCACCATGCCCACTAAACCATGTCCCTAAGCGCCTCATCTACACGTCTTTTAAATACTTCCAGGGATGGTGACTCCACCACTTCCCTGGGCAGCCTGTTCC
>JAYKAV010001237.1:0-10485 GCA_035582835.1 Phoebastria nigripes | reverse complement strand
TCCCTCCCAGCTTCTTGTGCACCTGGCAGAGCATGGGAAGCTGAAAAGTCCTTGACTAGCAGACTACTTAGCAACAACTAAAACCATCAGTGTCTTATCAACATTCTTGTCATACTAAATCCAAAACACAGCACTAGGAAGAAAATTAACTCTATCCCAGCCGAAACCAGGACAGAGATCACTTACCAATTACCGTCACAGGCAAAACAGACTCGACTTGGGGAAAACTAATTTAATTTATTGCCAATGAAAATAGAGTAGGATGGTGCAAAACAAAGACAAAAGCTAAAACACTTTCCCCCCACCCTACGTTTTTTTCCCCATGCTCAACTTCATTTYTTCATTCCCAAATCCTCTACTTCTTTCTCCCCGAATGGCACAGGGGGATGGGGCAATCCCAGAATGGTTGAGGTTGGAAGGAACCTTTGGAGGTCATCCAGCTAAATACACCACAAACCTGTGGAAGAAGGCAGATTATCACCGAATCCATGTTTGGTACCTGTGAGTCATAAAAACAGAGTATTATGTAATGTAAACAGTCCTTATTTTTGTTTTGTGGGTTTTAGGGGTTTTTTTTTGTTTGTTTTTTTGGCGGGGTGTTTTTGTGGGGTAGGTTTTTTGGGGATTTTGGGGGAGGGATTTTTGCTATTCTTCTGAGGCTTTTAACAGCTCTGTTCTTCTATTTGGTATTTTCTTTTTCTTTTATAGTCCTTGCATCATGCTGACTTCAGTGAGAACCCAGCACTTAAGGTTCTTGCAAGAGATCTGCTTTGCTCTCTGCTGTATGCAGCCATCTGGAACAAGACAACAAAATTTTCACAGTACCCAGCTAAGACTATGTCTTTTAAGCTGAATTATTAGAGGCATAGCTGCCAGTGCAGCAGAAAAGAGGAGAAACTGAGGGCAGAAAGGAGGAGAGACAGTGAAATAGAATGTAATTGAATGATGAAGAAATAGTACAGCTATAAYCAAACATAAAATAGCCACGTTTTGCAAATGTATTGGAGAAATGTGGCAATGAAACTGGGAGCCAAAAGCTCTTGGCTTCGGTACGAGAGCATTTCTGGTGCAGTGGCCTCCTGATGCTCAGCGAGTTGTTGGTTGTTCTCAAGCCCTCTGGTTGTCAGGGACACAACTTGTACAGTGCTGATCCTTCAGCCTCAAGCCATGCTGGGAGTCAGAGAGCAATGATCAGAACAGAGATTTCATATCAATTTCTATCCACTGTGATATGACAAATCATTCCTATACAATCCCTTTCACCATGAAAAATGAGTACAGTGAAGTGAAAAGGCAAGCAGAAATCAGACCTTCCCACTCTCCCTCATCCAAGGTAATTAATGTGTCTCTCACTGGGACCATGTAGACTAGATCAGAGGAGAGAACAACACTATTAAGATTAATCTTGCCATGTTTTAGTAATATTTTTTTTTTTTTTATTTTCCACCAACTAGTGCGATCTGGATGGGTTCACTATGTATAGTTTCAGAATCCCCTCTTCACTGTATATTTTGACTATTTATTCTTTACTCATCCACTGAAGTGACATAATGTCATATAATTCATGTTGTATCTCCTCAAAACCTACTCCATCATCAATAGCAGTTTCATGCAAAGTATTTGGACAATTTTTCTTGACATTGTATATACACTTTGGCATTTTTCCAAATAATTTCATAGAATTTTGTTTTTATGCTAACTAGTAGTAAGCTTTACTTTCTTCTTATCTTAAGTGTTTTCAAGGACTTTTCACTTATAGATGAATTTTCCAAGTCACTGGTGTAATAATTCACCTGCATAGCATGCATCCAGATGAATGATCAGAGATTAGTTATATTAAGTCACTCATTTTAGAGGCCATCAAGTGTTGGGGAAATTTCCTTGAATAATTGTCTGTGACAAAGTTGCCGAAATTGTCAATGAATATTTCTCACAACTAATTATTTAAAAGYTGTACTTTATGCTTAATTGTACTATTTCTTCCATATGCAATAAAAAGCAAAGCCCACAGTAATTTAAGGCACTTTTCCCAACATACGTAGAGAGATACAGGGTCTGAGTCTGTTCTCATGTATGATAATGTCAAGCAACTCAAAAATAAGTCTGGATTTTCAYTCATTAAACTTTTTACAAATACAAGTGGCTAGAGTTTCCCTGGCACAAACCCCACTTCCCTCCTACAGCAAGACTTTGGAGAAGGGAAGAGGCAGTTTAAAATTACTGTCCTTGTCATCTCAGGATTTCATTCACTTTTGCCACCAGCCAGTAACTTTCTGGTTTTTATTCTCAAAGCAGCACTCTTTTCCTTTTTTTGCTGTGGATGTAGTAAATTAAAATGGAAAATATTCCTTTGGAATGGAGTAGGAAAATTATGCTAAATTACCATAGGTTGTACATTTGAAAATAAAATTTCCAGCAAGTGTGATAAGGTTGCTGATGTATGTTATTAGAGGAGAGAACAACTATGACTGATGATCTCCCTAGGGCACCCTGCAAATGAGGAAAGCAATCAGGCAAGACTACTGGAGGAAGCAGAAAAACATCTCATGTTCTCAGGAGGTCTTTACATAGAATAGGAAGGAGAAGAAAGAGACAAGTCCTCTCAGCAGCCCTCTTTTTTAAACCAAGTTGTCTCATTTGAAACTGATGGGTCAGCTTTTCTGTTCCTTGTTTTCTTCCCTTCCACAAGTGTCTCAAAAACAGAGAGAAGGAACCTCAGTGCCACCTGCTCCATACTGCAGGTTTGGAGAGGGAGGACAAATGCATAAAGACACAAGAGCAGAGGCAAAGTCTTAGGTGGGAAAGAGAGGGAATGGAGTAGATTTGACATATGAAGGTAAAATTGTCTGGGGTAGAGTGAACAGGCTGATTTGAAGCTGGGTGTGGTATCATGGCACACATAATTTTCCATTTTCTTTAAGCACTAGGAACAGAAGAACTTTTCTCCTGTGATTAACCTTAAAACTTTCCATTTTTAAGGAAAATAAATGTAGTAAATAGGAGCATGGCCTTGAAAAGTAAGCTACAGACTGTTATTGGCCCCATTTCTATAGTTTGAAAAATTGATAAAATGGAGAAATGAGAAATGAGACATTGCTCAACAAATTTAGGTTTCTAAATTCAGCTGTCTTGAGTCTAAGTGAGTCGTCTTTGGCTCCCTTTCTTTTCAGTAGAGAGAAATGGAGCTGTTCCTGAGTATGATTCATCATATTCTAAGCATCTAAGATACATGAAATGAAAATTCCTGGAGAAAGCTTTTCCCTCAGGTGTCTGTAAAGAAAGCACTGGGACAATCTGACTTAGTCTAACTTTTAAATGTTTAAGTGAAGTGAGGTGCAGTACACTCTATCTTTTTCAAGATGTCCAGGTAGACATCAAATTTTCTCTCCAGCTGATCGGTTCATTATATACATTAAATCATTCTCCCAGAAGAAAAACTTAGTAGCACTTTAAAAAAAAAAATAGATTTTGGAAACAATGGTTTGGAGATTTCTCTGTAAAATCTTAAAAGCCTAAGTAAATGAAAGGTAAAAAATTATTCTTGTCTCTGGCCAAATATTAGTTAGACATAGCTCATGTCAATTAGACATAGCTAGTGGGTACCTAGATCCCTAAGTTTATGTTTTTACTGAGGATGAGTTCTCATATTCTTGCAAAATAAGTATCACCAGGTTTTAGTTCTGAGTGAGAACAGCCTATAAGAAATTATTATTCAACTCCAAATGGAATGGAAGTGGAGACTTCTTTTTTTCCTCAAGTTAAATGCACTCTAAATTTTAAAAAGCTAAACTGAGAAATGGAAAAAAGACCCTTTCTCTATGAGTACTATACTTTCCCATGTTCAGTTCAAAGAAGTAGGTATTTAAATATAGCTTTTTTTTTTTTTTTTTAATAAGGTAGAACTGAAATTTTTAGTTTGCATTTTACAGTTTTGTCACATCATATTTTATTTAAGTATGGGATTCATCATCAAAATCACATGACAATCTGCCTTTCTTATGAGAAGTGTTAAAGATGGATTTAGGTCTGTAGTTTTATATTGTATGCTATCTTTACAAAATGCAAGGGTGATTAGACTTGAATGTTTCTTTTAGAATGTGTAGAATAAGAAAATCTATAAAGCACTGTCTTTTGTTCTAGGGAGAAAAAATTGAGCAGGTGTCACAGTAGACTGAAATAAATAATACTCATGCCCTATAAAACTACATGCAGGAATAATTCAGATTCATATCTCTGAAGCCCTAATAAATTCCATACAGAAATAATTGTCTCCCTCACATTGTAGGAATACAGAGTTACTGAAGTCTTTTAATAGTTGATAATAATCTCTCTTATTTTAGTCCATATGAGAAATCTGCTTGTTGATCTTGGCATDTGATATAGTTCTGCCAGGTGGATGATAATAATGAAAGGTTCTCTTTTTTGCTTTTGCTACAAATTTTTTATTTTATATTCCCAGCATAGTACTATTGGATTTGACTCTGAATGGTAATGTGAAAATTTAATTTGTGTGACTGAGTTTGTGATTTATAGTTCTGTACTGGTTCATTGGAATTTTGTTTTTTCTTGTCGTGCAGGTTGGTTGACTGTTGCAAGCACTCTTCTTTTTTTACAAGAAAGAGTCAGAGGCATAAAATAGAAAAGTCACACACTAAGACACAGCTGAGATGAGATATAAGAGAAATAAAACTCGTTTTTGGAACATAACAAAATGAACAGTAATATATTTGTTCTGTTCAGCATATTGTCTTTTTATTCCTGTAATGTTTCTTTCCCTTTTATTATTTTTTGCCATTTTACATAGAAGGAAATGAGAAACAAAAAATCCCCAGAGAACAAGTTTGAATCCTCTAGCAAAGCAGCGAGCAGATGTATGTCATTCGGAATTTTAAACTCAAGTTGAAAAAGAGAGGAAAGACATAAATTTGCAGTGGTGATTTTTGTTGTAAGCAGAACTAGGACGACTTTCTTGAATGATATGTTTTAGATTAAGATTTGCTATTTTCTTCCTTTGTTTTTGAGCCTGCTCTAGTCTCAAGTTTCTTGCACAGCTGAGGCAATAGACTGAATATACTCTAGACTGGTTACACATAATGGACAGGATACATGCTGTCTTGCCTTTTTTTTTTTTTTAGTTGATATTCATGTCTCACTTATAATAAATTTYCCTTCTTCTGAGTATAGCTGAATCCTTTTCAATGTGTGTATTCTCTGGCTCTGCTGCTGAAAAGCTGGGACTCTTTATTTTTGGAATGCTTGAGTCAACATGGATATATCACAGGAAGTTTAAGAGCTGCTTCCACTGTGATTAATAAAATCAAAGCTTTCTGAAATGTATTATTCCCTGTGTAAATTGTCAGACAACAAATGKAGAATAAATGGCAGTACCAACTGCCATATTGCAAGCAGCATCAAATGTGGGTGACTAAAGACTGTGAAAAGCAATTCATTTGCTCATCTTAGCCTAGCCCCCCAGTAGTAATTGTCAACCCCTTTCTGCTGAAAAAGGTTGCTAGATTAAACAGTGTAACTCCAAGAATTGGTCCAAAAAGCAGCCTTTTTTCACTTGTCTTATATTTCTGTGCAAATTTTTGGATATTGGATTTAGATTGGAATTTGGCATGGTGAAACCAGTGGGAATGGACATCTTCCTTCCTATCTGTCCTCGTTAAACTTCTGTTAGTCTTATATTATTTAAGATAGGCCCAGTCCTCCTAAATTAATGCCGAATTACTACAATTACTACTGACCTCCATGGAATTTCACATATGTGAAGTACTAGCAGAAGCTTCACTAATGCATCGAATACTGGTAGAAAGAATTCACTGGTCATGGAATCCAGTCAATAAAGAAAAGTTTTTAAGGGTATAGGGAACTTCCAAGAAATAGCCTATGCGATAAGTGCAGAAGAAAATCAGGATCACATTTCAGCTGAGATTGAAATGAATAACTGTATGTCAAATGTCAAGGTGCACAAGTCCATGGGACCCAGTGAGATCCATCCACGGGTCCTGAAGGAACTGGTGGATGAAGTTGCTAAGCCACTATCCATCATATTTGAGAAGTCGTGACAGTCCGGTGAAGTTCCCACTGACTGGAAAAGGGGAAACATACCCCCCATTTTTAAAAATGAGAAAAAGGAAGACCCAGGGAACTACAGGCCAGTCAGCCTCACCTCTGTGCCTGGGAAGATCATGGAACAGATCCTCCTGGAAGCTATGCTAAGGCACATGGAGGACAGGGAGGTGATTCAAGACAGCCAGCACGGCTTCACCAAGGGCAAGTCCTGCCTGACCACCCTAGTGGCCTTCTGTGATGGACTGACTACATCAGTGGACATGGGAAGGGCTACAGATGTCRTCTGTCTGGACCTCTGTAAGGCCTTTGACATGGTCCCCCACAACATCCTTCCCTCAAAACTGGAGAGGTATGGATTTGATGGGTGGACTGTCTGGTGGATGAGGAATTGGTTAGATGGTCGCATCCAGAGGGTAGTTGTCAATGGCTCAATGTCCAGATGGAGGTCGGTGACGAGTGGCGTCCCTCAGGGGTCTGTATTGGGACCGGTACTGCTTAATATCTTCATCAATGACATAGTGGGATCAAGTGCACCCTCAGCAAGTTTGCAGATGACACCAAGCTGAGTGGTGCGGTCGACACACCTGAGGGACGGGATGCTGTCCAGAGGGACCTGGACAAGCTCAATAAGTGGGCCCCTGTGAACCTCATGAAGTTCAACAAGGCCAAGTGCAAGGTTCTGCACCTGGGTCAGGGCAACCCCTGGTATCAATACAGGCTGGGGGATGAAGGGATTGAGAGCAGCCCTGCCRAGAAGGACTTGGGGGTACTRGTGGATGAGAAACTGGACATGAGCCAACAATGTGCGCTCACAACCCAGAAGGCCAACCATATCCTGGGCTGCATCAAAAGAAGTGTGACCAGCAGGTCGAGGGAGGTGATTCTGCCCCTCTGCTCTGCTCTGGTGAGACCCCACCTGGAGAACTGCGTYCAGCTCTGGAGCCCTCAGCATAAGAAAGACATAGACCTGTTGGAGTGGGTCCAGAGGAGAGTCACAAAAATGATCAGGGGGATGGAATGCCTCTCCTATGAAGAAAGGCTGAGAGAGTTGGGGTTGTTCAGCCTGGAGAAGAGAAGGCTTCGGGGAGACCTTATTGCAGCCTATCAGTACCTAAAGGGAGCTTATAAAAAAGATGGTGGCAAACTTTTTAGCAGGGTCTGTTGCGACAGGACAAGGGGGAATGGTTTTAAACTAAAAGAGGGTAGATTTAGACTAGATAGAAGGAAGAAATTTTTTACGCTGAGGGTAGTGAAACACTGAACAGGTTGCCCAGAGAGGTGGTAGATGTCCCATCCCTGGAAACATTCAAGGTCAGGTTGGACGRGGCTCTGAGCAACCTGATCTAGTTGAAGATGTCCCTGCTCACTGCAGGGGGGTGGGACTAGATGACCTTTAAAGGTCCCTTCCAACCCAAACTATTCTGTGATTTTATGGTTCTAAATATGCATTCGTACTTGGACATTTTAAATAATAGTGTTATATTTTCTCAGGAATGTAAGGCTCTGCAAGTCATGATTTTAATGTGGACAGCAGGGATTTATTTGGGGGAATCTTGATTAATGCTGATGATAGTAACAGGAGACATTTTTAGAAGGAATGATTTTGGCTGCTATATTACAGATATTACCATCAAATTCATGTCAGAAGCCTATCAACCAGAGAAATTATTCTTGGAGGGTGGACATAAGAAGCAAAATAAACGTTGATCTCAGATTTGGTTCAAGGCTTGAGATTCAAGGGAAGGTTTCTGTTGACATAAGAAGTGAGAACATAGCCATTCATATGGTTTATGATGAGCAGTAGAATTTTAAGGCTGACTGATAGCCTTGATGTGAAGCTAGAGGTTTTAAATTTAAAATCTGTCAAGGAGAAGGTTAAGGCTTATGCTTTATTAGGATAGGACAAGAGGGTACTGGAAAGTATTATGTGTACAAATAGTGGGCCTGTGCATGTCTTGTCCATTGAACTTTTTTTCTGTATAACTTTCACGGAAGTCTGACACCATGCATTACGGTTAAATAAAATGTGCCAGCTATTCTTGTCAATGACAACCAGCATAAAAGTTGTCAGAAAGGAATTAAACTCTGTGACAAAGCTCATCAGTGATGTACCATTATGTAGCAAACTTTTGAAATTCCTTGTTAATTTTTTAAATTTACCRTTGTGGGGTTTTTGGGGTGCTTTTTTGGTTTGGTTTGGTTTTGTTTTGGTTTTTTTAAGAGTAATGCACTAATTTTTTTCATCAGTTGTCATTAGGCTGATGTGTAGAAATAAATATGTACAAAGTGAACTCTCCACGTTATGTGCTTCTCACAATGGCCAATTCAGTGACTTAAAAATATCCTAAAAATGATTTTATGGGGCACAGCACACATAATTTTCAATGTCCATAATTCATTCCTTTCTCTCTTTCTGTGTTTCTCTCTTTCTTTTTCATAGAATTAACATTCTTCCTTGCTAGAATGCCAAGCAGCTGTGCTGAAAATTACATTTCATAAGAAAAGAGGATAAAATACCTGAAGCTCTCCCTTCATGCAGCTGTCAATCTGAAAATCTGGTGGAAAGTATTGTACAATTCTTGCATTTAAAACAAATAAATAAAACAATGATGTTTGCATTGTAACCTTTACTAATATCTAAATGAACATAGCCAGTATTTCAATTATAAAACCTTTGTGACAACAATAGTTATTTATTTTTATTCATTAAAATAAAAAAGCATATATAGCATATGATGTGGCACTTGGATTTTTGGATAATAGCATATTCGTGATGCACAGTGCATATGCCAGATGTAGAAAATAATGGGACTTTTTTTTTTCATGGGTTTGGAAAAGTATTTTTATAAATATAATGCATGCTTATGTGTGTTTTTATTTGTTTGTCATCTGTGTGTGTATAGATACAAAGTCTGTGCAAATTTCTTCAGAGTCCCTGAGTGGTAATGCCTTGCTCCACTGGAACCTCTGCTGCCAACCCGCCTTCAGCAAGTGCACAGAATGTTGTGGTAAAACACGGCTAATTGCCACAGAGTGAATACTTAGTGCTTGTTTGTTTTCATGCTTTATATTGGAATTTCTGGTAGGTATTATCCAGCAGATCTTGGATGTGGAGGTACACTAGTACCTTGTTAAAGACAAGAAGTATTACCAAGCACATATTTCCAGGTTAAAAAGAAGAAGGAGAATTAGACATTTTTCTGTCACTGCAACTACCAGCAGCAATAAAAGCTTTATCTGTGGTAGTTTATGGGTTTGAACATATAAATGCTCTGCTGGCTTGTTACAATATCACCTTCTAGCCGCTTGCACAGCCCTCTCCCTGACAGGTGTAGAGAGAAAAGACAAGTGGATTTTTCTTGTGCACTTTGTTCCATAATCTGGAAGTTTATTTGAGTTGCCACAAAGACACTGTTTTCTCTAATGGAAGTTTACAGACTTTCTACTAAGCTGTTATTAGGTAAAATAGATACTACTTAATTTTAACTTAAAGCCTAAGAGCTAAAGTTAGAAGCAACAAAATCCACCAGAAAGCTAGGATATACAGTTATGAGCATCACCATGAGGAGAGGAAGATTTTGAGTACGGAGGATTCTTACTACTTACAGTAGTAAGTCTGGGGATTTCTGAGCAGGAAAGCTGAAGCTACCTCTGCTTAGTATTTGTTAGTATTCAGGGAATCACTTCTCCATGCTTCCTTTACCTCACTCTCCCTTACTCCCCCAAAATCCTTCTTGCAAAGAAAAAGTCCAGAGAGACTATACCCACCTCTTAATGTCTTCTTATTTATAATATAAACTATTCCAGCAAGGCGTCAAATAGTGGCTAACTTCTGAGTTCAAGGAGCAACAATACTAAAAAAAACAGTTGCTCATAAGTAATTAGCCAGGCAGGAAAATTCAGGAAATTGGCTTGCAAATAATGAAAGGATGTTTTGTTTATTTGTTTTCAAAAACATAACWGATGTTGCTTTATTTTCTTTCAGCCTATCCATTTAAGTCCTYTGAGTTTGAGCTTTTCAGGTTTCTGCTTTTTCAGTTTTTTTCTCTAGAAAAATATTTTCTATTTCATTGTTCCATTCTTTGTTTCATATTAAATGGAAAGTTTTACATAATTATTTATTGTCCTGGTATCGGCTGGGATAGGGTTAATTTTCTTCCTAGTGCTGTGTTTTGGATTTAGTATGAAAACAATATTGATAAGACACTGATGGTTTTAGTTGTTGCTAAGTAGTCTGCTAGTCAAGGACTTTTCAGCTTCCCATGCTCTGCCAGGTGCACAAGAAGCTGGGAGGGAACATAGCCGGGACAGCTAGCCCAACTGGCCAACGGGGTATTCCATACCATGTGACATCATGCTCAATATATAAAGAGGAGGCGTGGTCCAGGAAGTAGCGATCGCTGCTTG
>JAYKAV010001235.1:0-10602 GCA_035582835.1 Phoebastria nigripes | reverse complement strand
GTCTCCAGTACCACAGCATCCATCCTTGGGGCAAAGCCCGTCTCATACCATCCAGTCACCAACATAAAGCTGATTTATTACAGGGCTGGTAAAAGACTGCTCCATCCCGGCTTGCCAGGGCACAAACACTCACGGGCACATTCCGCTGGGAGCACGCTTCCCAGACAGCAGCAGTTACGGGCGGTTGACCTTTCTGACTCAGGACACCAAACACAGCATCACCTCGAGGTTCAGGGAGAGCAACGCAGCACGAGGCAGCGGCTCTCTAGTGACTTCCCGACAACCAAAATCTTCAGAAGCAGCCCTGCGTTTTGCACAGGGCAAGCGGGCGGGCGCTGCCTGCTGCCCATTCTTACTGCAGTTCCCCTGACCTCAGCCCTCCCCGAGCTGCAGGTCTCCCTGCTGCGCGTTGGTCTCTGCCCGGCTTGGGCTGAGCCCCTCAGAGGACCGGGCAGCCACTGCTGCAGGCTGGCTCGGGAAAATCTGGGTGGGGAGGCGAAAATGCCTATTTCTGCAAAGGCAAAGGGCATTCATCTAAATAATACGGATAAAAACTCCGTTACCTGATTTTGTCGGTGACAAAGAACACGTGCACTAAAAGATAAAAATCTTGCTGAGTTCTTCATTGCTCTCCTTACCTTGCTTTTTGTGACGATCTTGAGACAAGCGATTGGCACAGGGATTGAAATAATACCCTCCTTCACAGTGTTGCAGTATAGAAAAACCCTCGCAGCTGATTACCGCGTCTGGTTATCTTCTAAGGAGAAAGAATATTCACCTTTAGGATAATCTCTCTGCTCTCTTTAATGAGTGTTGTGTTTATTTCATTAAGTAACTTATTTATTGCTAACTTAGAGGCAGGGGAACGCCGTGTGGCAAGCTTTACATCCGCAATACAGTCAGATGGAGGCAAAATGGACAGCACTCACCTTTGCTTTCCTAGTTGTATTTGCATCCTTAATGGTTTTTAACCTATTTTAAAAGACCTTTGCAGCCTGTGCACTTGTGCCGTATGTTTGGATATTACATTGAATTCCTTTATTGCTTTGTTTAGTGGAGGAGCGCAATTTTGTAGAGATGCACAGATGGCCTTCCAATTTGTACCTGAAGCAGCTTGCTGATTACAGGAACTATGTCCACTCTCAGAAATGCCATTGCACAGTAATGTAGAGAAGACTGAACACACGCAAAGTGCATCTTGACTGGGAAATCTCAGACCGGGAATGATACGGAGTATAAAACTCATGTCAAGAGCAAAGCCAGTCGCTGCTCTCCCCTGGAACACTGTATGCCATGCTGTAGTGCACTTACTGATGTTCCTTGCTTTGATAATAAACCACTCTGCTTTTGTCCTTAAAGCATTGAGAAACGTCTCATGAAGATGTCTTTCAAGCACAAGGATTTCACACCCACGGGGTTAACACGTAGTACGGGACCGTTCCCCCTTCTAATTTCTTTATTGGTTAATTTATTGGTTTTCACGGTTATTTTTGGCTGCTAAAACAGCACCTGTTGAAAACAGATGCTTTTGCAAATCTGTGTACAATAGGAGCACAGCAGCAGTGCAGGGAAGCTGAGAAGCCAACTCCTAAGTTCTTTAAATGTTTCAGAATGCAAAAATTTACTGCCGCATCTGTTGGTTTGCAAAATAAAGGGTAGGCTTAATATGCATTTTAGTAACGATTCCGTTTCTACTTCAAGTCAAGTCTGTAGCTCCTCCTACTGAGGCTCTTACAGTCATACGAGTAGATATTTTAATTCCAGAGGGACGTCTATGCATCACTATATTCTCTAGTGCCTCTCAGATATCTGAAAAAGGAAGTAATTTTTCTTCCCAGGAAACAGCAGCAGAAAGTCTGTTTCAATAATCTGTAGAACACCTTTGTTAGTGTGGGCATACCGTATTCTTCCCCCTACGGAAAAAAGTCAGGAAGAGCTAAGTCCGCTCAGGCACATCCATACGGTCCTGGTAGGGACTGGGAGGAAAGGGAAGGGGGTCGCCAGCCGCTCGTAGGTTTTGTGGGAGAAAATTCTCTGGCACTAGTGACTTCATTATAGTGACTATCATTATAGTAGAAATTTAAATATTTAAGCATAAGTTAACTGGATAGGTACGAATAAAACTTAAGAGTTTTCTGAAGCATAAAGTCATGAACAAACATGACCATACAGCTGAACTACAGCTTGCCTGGACACCTGATAGCATCCTTGGTCGCAGCATGTGCTTCTACCAGCAGCCAGCTGAATTATCAAAAGTATGAATTATATGCCTCATACTGACTTCTTGTACAAAACTGATACAAAAGTTGTGTGAATGTTTGCCTGTGTTGCATGTAGTCCTAAACTTTTAATATTTTGAAAGCTTTCCCAGGTTTTTTGCTAGAAGTTAGTCTGTTGCCAATAATTTAAGTATAGATAACAAGTAACAAAATATTTTTTTTAACTTTCTGAACATGTTTTATAGGCATTTAAAAATAGGCTTAATGGAAATATGAACACTTTATATCCAACCAAGAGAAATATTTTGCTATTATTGCATTTTAGTCAGTGGTAACCATAGGTTTTATACAGAGAAGCCAGTAAAAATATTTATTTATTCACAGATTAATGCATACTACTATTCAGACATTAAAACAGCTTTCCATTTTACTGAGTATCCCCATAATGCCGCCTGTATCAGGTGCAGATGTGCTGTCCTTGCAGACATAGACCATCTGATAAATTTAAATTCTTAGAAGAATTCTTATTATAAATTCTTATTTTTATTCTGTATGATGATTTTCTGTAGAAATGTATTTATCTTAAAGCTGTTTTTAAAACTGATACTTTAGCATTCAGAAACGTGACTGAAAGTAGATCATGGTGCTTGGTGAGTTGCTGCCTGTAATTTTTTTTAGTGGAGTCTTTAGGACCATATCCATCATGGATAGTCAGGAATTAGGGCAGTACTGAGTTTGGTATTTATGAATAACTTTGTATGGTAGAAAGTAAAAATTGCTACAGTATAAAAAACCCCCCTTCATACTATGGTATAAAGTAAAAATCAGGAACCAGCTGAAAAAAAAATTTATTTAAGCAAGTGGTTTTGAAAAAAGTAAAATGTCTGAGGAGGAAGGCTTCCACTGGTCCCAGCATCTCCGAACTCCCAGGGCATCAGCAACGTTGGGGTCAAAGAAGGAGCCGGTGGCAAATTCGGGTGCCCTTAGGCAGGTCTTACAGGGTTTGGGATTACAGTTTCAGACTTAGGTTTAAGTAGAGTTTTGACTCGCGAGTCCTTCAATACAGCTAACTCTCAAAATCCACTTTTAGAAGGCAATTTTTTGCATAATGGATTGCACCGTATAATTCTTGCTGTAGTTATATATGTGTTTGCTTGTCCCAAGCTAGCACTAAGCTTTATAGAGACTAACAAAGAAAGCTTTCTGCACCAATAATGTTTTCCACATGATAGTTAAAAAACCTCTGCTATCGTCCTTTAGGTCTTCGTGTATTTGATTTGAAAAAAACTGTTAGAAGGAAGAAAAGCTATTTTATTAAGCATGTGCTGACACTCTTGTATGTTTTTCTTTTAATATACCCTGTACCTGTTTTTAGATTGAATATGTAAAATTTTGTTACAAAATAAAACTTTTTCTCTAGTCAGTCACGTGTGATTATTTACCCATGTGCATTAGAAGATTTGAGCGTTACCCTGGAAATATTTTTGGTAGCTTATTAGAATCATAGAATATTTTCAGTTGGAAGGGACCTTTAAAGGTCATTTGGTCCAACCCTCCTGCCATGGGCAGGGACATCTTCAACCAGATCAGGTTGCTCAGAGCCCCGTCCAACCTGACCTGGAATGTCTCCAGGGATGGGGCATCTACCACCTCTCTGGGCAACCTGTGCCAGGGTTTCACCACCCTCAGCGTAAARAAWTTCTTCCTTAYATCTAGTCTAAATCTCCCCTCTTTTAGTTTAAAGCCATTCCCCCTTGTCCTATTACTACAGGCCCTGCTAAAAAGTTTGTCCCCTTTTTTCTTATAAGCCCCCTTTAAGTACTGATAGGCTGCAATAAGGTCTCCCCAGAGCCTTCTCTTCTCCAGGCTGAACAACCCCAACTCTCTCAGCCTTTCTCCATAGCAGAGGTGTTCCATCCCCCGGATCATTTTTGTGGCCTCCTCTGGACCCGCTCCAACAGGTCCGTGTCTTTCCTGTGCTGAGGGCTCCAGAGCTGGACGCAGTACTGCAGGGGGGGTCTCACCAGAGCGGAGTAGAGGGGCAGAATCCCCTCCCTCAACCTGCTGGCCATGCTTCTTGTGATGCAGCCCAGGATACGGTTGGCCTTCTGGGCTGCGAGCGCACATTGCYGGCTCATGTCCAGCTTTTCATCTACCAGTACCCCCAAGTCCTTCTCGGCAGGGCTACTCTCAATCCCTTCATCCCCCAGCCTGTATTGATACTGGGGGTTGCCCCGACCCAGGTGCAGGACCTTGCCCTTGGCCTTGTTGAACCTCATGGGGTTCACACGGGCCCACTTCTCGAGCTTGTCCAGGTCCCTCTGGATGGCATCCCATCCCTCAGGCGTGTTGACCGCACCACTCAGCTTGGTGTCATCTGCAAACTTGCTGAGGGTGCACTTGATCCCACCATCTATGTCATTGATGAAGATATTAAACAGTACTGGTCCCAGTACAGACCCCTGCGGGACACCACTCGTCACTGATCTCCATCCAGACATTGAGCCATTGACCACTACCCTCTGGATGCGACCACCCAACCAATTCCTCATCCACCAAATAGTCCATCCATCAAATCCATACCTCTCCAGTTTAGAGAGAAGGATGTTGTGGGGGACCGTGTCAAAGGCCTTACAGAGGTCCAGATAGATGACATCTGTAGCCCTTCCCATGTCCACTGATGTAGTCACTCCATCATAGAAGGCCACTAAGTTGGTCAGGCAGGACTTGCCCTTGGTGAAGCCATGCTGGCTGTCTTGGATCACCTCCCTGTCCTCCATGTGCCTTAGCATAGCTTCTGGGAGATCCATGATCTTCCCAGGCACAGACGTGAGGCTGACAGGTTGGTAGTTCCCAGGGTCCTCCTTGCTACCCTTTTTAAAAACGGGTGCAATGTTTCCCTTTTTCCAGTCACTGGGGACTTCACCTGACTGGCATGACTTTTCAAATATCATGGAGAGTGGCTTGGCCACTACATCAGCCAACTCCCTCAGGACTCTGGGATGCATTTTGTCAGGTCCCATAGACTTATGTATGTTCAGGTTCCTCAGGTGTTCATGAACCTGATCTTCTCTTACAGTGGGAGGGACTTTGCTCGCCCAGTCCCTGTCTTGTGGTCCATCCACTTGAGAGGTGGGGGAAGAAAGGTTGCAGTGAAGACTGAGGCAAAAAATTTGTTGAGTACCTCGGCCTTCTCCTCATCTCTTGTTACCAGTTTGCCAGTCATGTTCATCACAGGGGGGGTACACTTTCTTTGACCTTCTTTTTCTAGCTGACATACCTATAAAGCCCTTATTATCCTTTGCGTCCCTTGCCAAGTTCAGCTCCAGCTGCGCCTTGGCATTCCTGACCCCATCCCTACACAACTGGTCAGTGTCCCTATACTCTTCCCAGGATACCTGTCCCTGCTTCCACTGTCTGTGCATTTCCTTCTTGCCCTTTAGTTTGACCAGCAGGTCTTGACTCATCCATGCTGGTCTCTCGCCTTCCTTTCCTGACTTCTCACACCTGGGGATCGAGACCTCTTGCGCTCTATGGAAAGTATCTTTGAAGATCTGCCAGCTCTGTTCTGCTCCCTTGTCCCTGATGGCAGTTTCCCAGGGGGTCCCATTGACTAACTCCTTGAACAGCTGGAATTTTGCTTTCCTAAAAATCAGGGTCTTGACTTGACTCTTCGCCTGACCCGTATCCCTCAGGACTGCGAGCTCCACCAGTGCATGATCACTGCAGCCCAGGCTGCCTCCAATCTTGATGTCACCAATTAGCTGACTTGCATTGGTGACCATCAGGTCCAGTATCGCATCCCCTCTGGTAGGGCTGTCTATTACCTTGCTTAAGAAGTTATCCTCAGTGTGCTTCAGGAGTCTCCTGGATTGCCTACAGCTCGCCGTGCTACTTTTCCAGCAGATGTCAGGGTGGTTGAAGTCCTCCAGGCAGATGAGAGCCTGCGAGTGCGATGCCTCCTGTAGCTGGAATAAGAAGGCTTTGTCAATAGGCTCCCCTTGATCAGGCAGCCTGTAGTAAACACCAACCACAAGGTTCCCTTTGTTATCTTGGTCTCTAATTCTTACCCATAAGCTTTCAACCTGCTCATGGCTATTCTTCAGAGACAGCTCTTCACAATCTGTCCATTTCTTCACGTAGAGGGCAACCCCTCTGCCCCTCCTTCCTTGCCTGTCCCTTCTGAACAGCCTGTAGCCATCTTTAGCCACACTCCAGTCATGGGATTCATCTCACCAAGTTTCAGTAATGGCAACTAGGTCGTAGCTTTCTAGCAGTTGGTGGCTTCCAACTCCTCCTGTTTGTTGCCCATGCTGTGTGCATTGGTGTACAGGCACTTCAGCTGGGCTGTTGGCTGTGTCACCTTCTTAGAGGAACACACCTTAATTCCTTTGAGGTATTTCTGTGGTGTTTCCCTGTTGGCTCCTATTACCTCAGGAGCCCCTAGCTCATCTACATAAGACTTTAATTGTGCTCCAGTGTACCCAGCACATCTCAGAGCTGAGGGCCCTTGCTAGCACCCCGTACCTCTAACCTTGGTGTGCCATCCCACAGCTTGTCACAGGCAAGCCTGACATCATCCCCCTCTGCCTTCAAGCCTAGTTTAAAGATGTGTCAATACGAACCCCACTAGCTCGTGAGCAAAGAACTTCTTCCCCCTTTGAGAAAGGTGAATCCCATCTGACATCAGCAGGCCTGGTGCCGTGTAGACCATCCCGTTACCAAAACCCCCGAAACTGTGGCGGTGACGCCAGCCACGGAGCCCTGTATTAATAGACTGGGTCCGTCTGTTTCTTCCAATGTCACCACCTGCAACTGGAAGGAGAGAAGAAAAAATAACCTGTGCTCCAGATTCCCTCACCAACCGTCCCGAGGTCCTGAAGCCTGTTTTGATTGCCCTTGGACTACGTGTTGCAGCTTCATTGCCACCCACATGGAAGAACAATAATGGGTAGTAGTCTGAGGGCTGTACCAGGCTACGAAGTTTTCTACTGATGTCCTTAACCCAGGCCCCTGGGAGGCAGCAGACGTCCCTAAGAGGAGGGTCTGTCTGGCATATTGGACCCTCTGTTCCCCTCAGAAGGGAGTCTACAATGATAACCCGTCTTTTCTTCCTCATGGAGGTGGTCATGATATGGGGGGGGTAGGCCTTTCTGACCTTGGCAACACCTCTGGTGTAGATGGAACATCATCCACATCATCCATTGACTGGCCATCCACATCCAGAGCCTCATAGCTGTTGTACAGAGGCACCTGAGGAGGGGGGATACACAAAGAGGGGGTTCGCCTGCCTAATTATCCAGTTAACTTATGCTTAAATATTTAAATTTCTACTATAATGATAGGAAATTACTTTTTTTCACATTTAAGTTCCATACGTATTACTTTCCTACTCCTTCTTTTCTTCAGTGTTTTGTTTTCTCTAGTGATCTTGAAAAAGCAATGTAATGCTCTGTATTTCAGACTCCTCCTATGCGAAATGTAGATAAGTGTATCTCGTCTTTTAAAGAACTTTAGGATCTCCAGATGAAAAGTTAAAAATAAAATTGATTTATTATTCTTACATAAAACTAACCTCAGAATTTTGAGCCTGCAGCAGCCAGCTGAGTCACAAGCTCTTTTTTTTTTTTTTTTTTTCCCAAAAATAGGAAAGGAAATACCCTCTCAATCTCTGCAAAATATCACCAGAAAAAAACCCCTCCCTATGACTCTAGCATGGAATTTGAAAAGAACAATTGACCTATAAAACTTTATTGAAATATGAAACCAATTCTTATACGCAAAAAAGCAGCTCAGCTCCAGCAATTTGCTGTTCCACCTTCTTCTCACAGCTGCAGTTTCCAGGTACTTTTGAGATGGTCTGCTGTGGACGTTGGGGAAACACTAAATAATTTTTTTCAGTGTCTTTTCTTTGTCTTTATAGGCTCAGACTGCATACCAGAATTAAAGGCTGCTGGCACAGCAGAATTAAAAGTACAAGACGACTGGTAATGAAGGGTTTAGTTCCTCAATAAGATTTCACTTACAGAAAAGTATCTATGCTCAGATGAATACCCTTGTGTGAAGGTTGGGTTCATTTTGTCATTAATATTACTACATGCTTATAAGTTAGTGCCACGACAAATGAATGATTTAGGTCAAGAAAACCCTCAATAGCGTCTGCAAGGGTCGTCCTAGTCATTCACAATGTTCTATCTGAGAAAGAATCCACGCAGCCAGAAAATACAACCAGGTTTGTCTCACACGGTGTAGCTTATGAGCACATGATGATAACTCAGTTTAAACTGGGTCCCCACTGGGGAGGGTCGAGCTCCAAGTCCCGTCACAGCGGCCACCGTTCCTCATCGGACTGGCCTACCTGTGAGGGTCACCTCCCTCCACGACCAGCACAACAGGCGTTCCGGCTGTCAGCCACCAGTGGGGACCTAGGATCACGAGACCCACTTTTCCCAAAGAAGTCACTAGTGCCAGAGAATTTTCTCCCACAAAACCTACGAGCGGCTGGCGACCCCCTTCCCTTTCCTCCCAGTCCCTACCAGGACCGTATGGATGTGCCTGAGCGGACTTAGCTCTTCCTGACTTTTTTCCGTAGGGGGAAGAATACGGTATGCCCACACTAACAAAGGTGTTCTACAGATTATTGAAACAGACTTTCTGCTGCTGTTTCCTGGGAAGAAAAATTACTTCCTTTTTCAGATATCTGAGAGGCACTAGAGAATATAGTGATGCATAGACGTCCCTCTGGAATTAAAATATCTACTCGTATGACTGTAAGAGCCTCAGTAGGAGGAGCTACAGACTTGACTTGAAGTAGAAACGGAATCGTTACTAAAATGCATATTAAGCCTACCCTTTATTTTGCAAACCAACAGATGCGGCAGTAAATTTTTGCATTCTGAAACATTTAAAGAACTTAGGAGTTGGCTTCTCAGCTTCCCTGCACTGCTGCTGTGCTCCTATTGTACACAGATTTGCAAAAGCATCTGTTTTCAACAGGTGCTGTTTTAGCAGCCAAAAATAACCGTGAAAACCAATAAATTAACCAATAAAGAAATTAGAAGGGGGAACGGTCCCGTACTACGTGTTAACCCCGTGGGTGTGAAATCCTTGTGCTTGAAAGACATCTTCATGAGACGTTTCTCAATGCTTTAAGGACAAAAGCAGAGTGGTTTATTATCAAAGCAAGGAACATCAGTAAGTGCACTACAGCATGGCATACAGTGTTCCAGGGGAGAGCAGCGACTGGCTTTGCTCTTGACATGAGTTTTATACTCCGTATCATTCCCGGTCTGAGATTTCCCAGTCAAGATGCACTTTGCGTGTGTTCAGTCTTCTCTACATTACTGTGCAATGGCATTTCTGAGAGTGGACATAGTTCCTGTAATCAGCAAGCTGCTTCAGGTACAAATTGGAAGGCCATCTGTGCATCTCTACAAAATTGCGCTCCTCCACTAAACAAAGCAATAAAGGAATTCAATGTAATATCCAAACATACGGCACAAGTGCACAGGCTGCAAAGGTCTTTTAAAATAGGTTAAAAACCATTAAGGATGCAAATACAACTAGGAAAGCAAAGGTGAGTGCTGTCCATTTTGCCTCCATCTGACTGTATTGCGGATGTAAAGCTTGCCACACGGCGTTCCCCTGCCTCTAAGTTAGCAATAAATAAGTTACTTAATGAAATAAACACAACACTCATTAAAGAGAGCAGAGAGATTATCCTAAAGGTGAATATTCTTTCTCCTTAGAAGATAACCAGACGCGGTAATCAGCTGCGAGGGTTTTTCTATACTGCAACACTGTGAAGGAGGGTATTATTTCAATCCCTGTGCCAATCGCTTGTCTCAAGATCGTCACAAAAAGCAAGGTAAGGAGAGCAATGAAGAACTCAGCAAGATTTTTATCTTTTAGTGCACGTGTTCTTTGTCACCGACAAAATCAGGTAACGGAGTTTTTATCCGTATTATTTAGATGAATGCCCTTTGCCTTTGCAGAAATAGGCATTTTCGCCTCCCCACCCAGATTTTCCCGAGCCAGCCTGCAGCAGTGGCTGCCCGGTCCTCTGAGGGGCTCAGCCCAAGCCGGGCAGAGACCAACGCGCAGCAGGGAGACCTGCAGCTCGGGGAGGGCTGAGGTCAGGGGAACTGCAGTAAGAATGGGCAGCAGGCAGCGCCCGCCCGCTTGCCCTGTGCAAAACGCAGGGCTGCTTCTGAAGATTTTGGTTGTCGGGAAGTCACTAGAGAGCCGCTGCCTCGTGCTGCGTTGCTCTCCCTGAACCTCGAGGTGATGCTGTGTTTGGTGTCCTGAGTCAGAAAGGTCAACCGCCCGTAACTGCTGCTGTCTGGGAAGCGTGCTCCCAGCGGAATGTGCCCGTGAGTGTTTG
>JAYKAV010001245.1:1308546-1519496 GCA_035582835.1 Phoebastria nigripes | reverse complement strand
TTTTTTTTTTTTAAATGACGCTTTAGGAGTTCTAACATACATAGGAGTAGAGTGACTTATGTTCCAAGACTGATATAAGAATTGTTAAATAGCAATTTGAAACACAGAGAATGCAGTACCCCAAAGTCAATCAATTGATTAAACAAACAAAAATAAAAAATAATTGTCATTTTTCTTCCTAGGTATGCTAGGAGAGTGACTGATCTGTTCTTTTATGAAAAGATATTCCTACAGCTCAGATGATATGCACAGTTGAAAAATTGCAATAAAGGCCTATCACACAGACTATACTAGAAAATCTCTGAAGTGGAAACAGAGAAAGTCAGTGCTGTCAGCAACCGCTTTTCATCAGCTGCATCCAATACCATATCTACCATCTCAAAGAAAACATAAAAATAACGAAAGAAGACCCATCCCAGAGCAAGCAGTGCAAAATGATGGTTTACCAGATAACTAAGAAATTCCAGAAAGTAATAAGAAGTACCTGTGCTCTTATCAAAGTTCATAGCAAAGTCATGTTGATGTTAAAGGAGAAGAACTGAATTTGAAGGCAGGTGAGAACATCACTGGCAGCTTAGGGGCTTTTCTTTTTTTTTTTTTTTTTTAATATATATATATTTTTACATAGCAACCATAATGCAACTTCCACTTGTGTGCCAGAATTTGTTAGAAAAATCCTATTAAACCTGCCAATCATGCATTAGCTCAAATGGGGAAAAAGTGCTACTTACCCACTATTGATGTCATCAGTTCTGAGGCTTTTCCCAAGAATGTCCCCATCGCTCATGTAGCCACCAACGTCAACTTCAGAGGACATGTCCAAATCACCGCTTCCCTTCTCACTCATGTCGATCTGTGAGATATTACCAAGGCGAGAAACAGCTGCTCGGCGAAGCGGGGTGGTGTACATGAATCGAGAAGGGTCTGTGTGTATGAAGCGACTCGTGCTGCTGCGAGGATAACCAGCGCCCAAGGACGGGGCATCTCCTGCCTGCAGCCGAGGACTGGCCTGCCCTAGCCTCCAAGTCACTGGGGTGGACCGGCTTGTCAAGCTTGGTATGCTTCTCCCATTCACCTCAGTTGTCACAGTGCTGTCAAAAGTTGTCTCCAATGTGCTACCAAACAAAATGGAGAAGTCAGTGAACTGTGCTTTCTCTGTTCCTGAGAAACAAGGAAAAGCAAAGGCTGGAAGAATATGTATTTTTTTAAAAAGTTCTCTGTGTGTGTGTTTCTCCATGTGCACACATATGTTTGTGTAAACAATAACCTCTACTTATAAAATAACCTAAAATAAATTTTATAGGCATCTAAGTAGATGTATATGAAACAATAACCATCTTTGTGAATGACTGTATAAGACACTTTGACAGTAAAGTATATTAAAGTCACGTTTAAGTTGTTGAGGAAGTCTAGCAAACAGTATGGTTAGTGTCATAGTTAATTTTCCCTTGCAAGTCCCTAATTCATTCAGCAACTAGTAATACTCTCCTAGGGTCCAAATTTTTAGCAGTCTACGCAAAACCAGTATACCTGTGGCTTATCTGGGTCCCTCTAAGGCTGGACATAGTTTCTTCCAAATTCTGTCTCAGGTCTGCTATATTCTTTACAGTTCTCATTCTTCTTGTTTCAGGGTCTTCCCCTGGAAGAAACAGCAAAACCAGTATAAATTCTAGCGCACACGAGTGTATAGGGTTGAATAAAGTGCACATATGTATACATAGCTGAGAATACACACATATGATTGTAAATAGGTCTGTCCCTTTAATCTTTTAAAAAATAAAACCTCATCCTTTCAGTAATAAAACACACATACGCTTATAAATAACATGTGGTATGTAAAAAACCCACTGAAAAGAGTCCTGGTGAAGTATCCCTGTTAGGGCCCAAATCTATTAATGAAACTCAGATTTACAGTGTTGGGATTTTTATCCTCTGTAATCAAGGCACGATGCAGCCCCAGACCACTTGATATATTACACAGCCCCTTTTTCCTTCTTGACGTTTTACATGACTTGGTAGGAAATAAAGCCACAGTAAATCTGTGTCTGGAAAGCATTGGGATGACTGTTACAGCAACTCTTCAGTATGCACTTAACATCCAGGCTATTTCAAAGTACTCTTTAAGTCAGGCACTTAATAAAGCATCTTTCCTGAACTATAATGGTTTCCTGAAGGGGGAGATTATTCTTCATATGGGATAAAAAAAAAATTATTCTTGGGATAAAAATCTGAACACTCTAAGCAAATGCATCATTTATACAATTACGGATTTTAACAGCCTTCAGGGATCCATTGTGAAAAGCTAGTCTGGTATCCTGAATAGTGAAGCCCGCAGAACTTCACCTGAAGTATCCTGAATAATGTTTACTTCACACAATTTAAAAAAAAAAAAAAAAAAAAAAAAAAAAAAAGAAAAGAAAAAAAAAAAAGAAAAAAAAAGTTATATATTATGTGTTACAAAAGGAAAACATAATAAGCCTCAAAGCAACCTCCAAGAGTCATATATGAAGAAACAAAAATGCATGTTTTCTAGCATATTCATATATCAAGGAATTGTAGTTCATTTTTCTTTTGGAGAATAAGAGAATTTCAAAAGAAAATCTGTGACAAAAATCACCAATTTGTTCAAGGCTAGTGTTTTGCTTCTGGCTGTGTCCTATATCTGTTTCTTGAAAGACGGTTGGCAAGAAGCATCATTATTATAGTTATGCGTACAATGCTGAACGTGAAGTGCAAATAATTTCTTTTTTACTCTATCAATGATAAATTGCATGTCATACCTCACCTTGCTAAGTTAATTTTACTCCTCATTCTGGAAATGTTATCATCAAGAATGATATTGTGCAACCACTAAAATTATCTCTAATATTTAACTCTAGATTTCAGCACTGTCATCCATAACAAGCTTTTAATCTAATTTTCGAATCCTCATGACATTGAGAAACTGTTTCATCTTTGAATGCATTTAACAGGAGATAGTCTGGTGAATTTAAACTCAACATCAAACAAAAATCAAGATCAGAAAGGCAAGCAGAGCCAAAATACCATATAGCACTATGATATTTCACATTTGTAAAATATAAAATACACATGCAGATACACATCTTCAAGTTGCTGTATTTCTCATTCTGTTGCCACCTTTCCTCCTCCCAGGTTTGTGTGTGAGTTTATACATGATATAAATTCAATAATGATGATGTCTCTGAGGAAAAGCATGGTGTGCCATCTAAGTGAAAAAACAGGTAGAAGATGTTTGGGAAAGACGGAAAAGAAAAAAAAATATCCTTTGCAGAGTAGATAAAATGGGAAAAAGGAGGAGATCTTAATGTAGAGCTTGCAAGAAAAGTTGCATAGGATGGAGAACTGGGAAATACTCAACATGGAGCCAGAAGCAGTGAAAATTTTATCTCTAACAAAGCATTCTGGAAAATTAAAAAAAAAAAAAAAAAAAAAAGTCCTACAGGAAAAAATTCTGGTAAGGTGAAAAGATCTCAACACAACATCTGTTTGAAGGCATGCGAAAAATGTTGACTTGCAGCAGAACTACAAGTATGGGTTTAACATTGGTTTACAAAAAGCATTGGGTTAACATATACAGTGACATTTGTTTCAAATATAAGGGAGAATCTGCAGAAGTAAACTATGTTTGAACAATGGTTCACTTAAGCTCCTTAATTTTGAGTTTTGACTAAMGGATGAAGCCTTTGAGCTCATCGACAAACTGAATTGCTATTGTACCCTCTTCTGCAGTCCAGGTCCTATCGCCCAAACACTCTGCAGGCAGTTAAGAAAAATCCCAACTCCTGACATTAAATGGAAATAAATTATTCCATATACATTCCATATACCCTTTATTTCTTCCCTGACAGGCAAATGATGCATGGTACTAGCCAATGTACCCTGCAGTTCTGGCTCAATGTCAAGCTAGCTTTGACAGCAATACCAGTTTGAGATTTTCCCATCTACTCTGCCCCAGCTATGTCTTCTGTCCTCTTTGCTGCAGCCAAACGGTCCTTCAGGAACTGCTGTTTGCTTGTTTGTTTTATCGCTCCAAATAAATTCGTCAGTGGTTTAACGATCCAACAGTCCATAAACCTCTGGGTTGGCACCATGGAACTGACAGTGGGGTCAACACCTGGACAGGATGGAGGCAAGAAGTGGGGGTACAGGCCCGGCACTGCTGCCAAACTCTCCATCTTCTCAAGCCACACCCCAAGGGCATGTCCATTCACAAAATTTTGCTCCATAAAATAAACTACCTGTGTGCATTTTTACATGTAATACCTTGCAGGAGGCAAATGTTCACACTCAGATTGAAATGAACACAACTACTCCTGTGTTTCAGGCTAGACCTGTTCAATCAAGCACCTTGCTGATCAATGTACCCATGGATCCCATGTACTGTTTGCAGAGTTTTCTGCACCATCCTGGAGACTCCCGTGAAGCAAAAGGGCTCACGCTGAGGCAAAGCTGGAGACCATTAAGTCCTGTTAGATTGAACCTGCTGTTGAAAGCCCAGACAGTTCCCAGGCAGCCTGTCCATGCCTGCCTCCAGGCAGTTGCCTATGGTGCACTCAGTTCCTCACTGTCGCTGCCCTTTGCTTTCCCCCCTCTGCCAAATGCACTCAAATTTACTTCCAGGATCACATTATATTCCTGCCACAATACCTATATGGGGGAGAGTCAGGACCTGTTACCTGCCCTGCCTCAAACCAGGGGTGAAAGAGTAGCTTGTTGGTATAAGACAATTTTCTGTTGTACACAGAAAGACCAGTGCCAGGGTGTAAGCAGGCAGAATTAAAGGCAAAGCAATACTTTACCTTTATATTTATTTGAGGAACTGAATATAATTCATATTTGCAGTGACTTGACTTTGCCCTTTCCTTCCTTGTTTATCCTTGTCAGTTGTCCTTTGCTGTATGTTAACACTGCAAATTCTTGCAGTAAAAATGACAGCAACTGTCTTTTTTAATATATATTGTACAGTAAATAGCATAACAAAGCCTTAAGGTATAATTGCAATACAAAAAAAAAAGGTACATATATATGGCAAACTGCCAAAATATATTTTCACAGAGAAGAATGTTTTACTTTCAAAAAAACTACACCATAAAAAGAGGTGTTATTCTATCCTGGAAAGGTGAAAAGTTTGGGGTCTAATCTCTTTTCATCTCTCAGTGACACAAGGGGTAATTTCAAAACCTTTCCACCATTTTTTTCTAAAAAAGATACAACTGGAGTTTTATGATCTTAAAATACTACATAGTACTATATAAAAAATCCTCATAACTATAACTATTAAGTGTTTTAAAAATAATTGTTCTTTTTTCTTTCCATCCTTCTCTTAAGGCTGTATCAATGGACTCATGCTGTACCATGGATGAACAAGTCAGAACGTATAAACAGTTGAACACGATGCTTAAGAAATTTTCTGCAGTGAGTGCAAGATCCTCAGACCTAACTTGCATCTGACATTACCTACATTTTCAGGACAGCACTGTGGCTCCCCATCTACATCAAGCCTCCTTCTGTACAGGGACCATAGGGATGGTGAATATGTCTTTTTTTCTGAAAGCTAGCTACATCGTGCCTGCTAGAAGAGATGCTATGGTGCTTATTGCAGCAGGATTGGGGGACACTGTATGGGTTCAAAGGGAGCCCAGACACCCCCAGGCACCTGGTTGCTTATTACTATGGCCCACTGCCATCATAGAGTCTATCCATATTTGCATGACCTGGCATATCAGAAATGCTCCCTGGCTTGTTATCTCAAGTGATTCTGGTTTGTAGGCTGAAGAAAAGCCGTTCTATTTCATATGTGGAGAGACTGGGATAAGAAAGACTAAAAGCAGGGAACCCTGAAACTTTCTGTCAAAATTCTGTTCCTCTTGCTTACAAGAAAGTCTGATGTAAATATTTTACTGACCCCACGAAATATAATCTGCTCAAATCACTTGTAGCTTCATTATTTATGTTAAACATGAATATTCCAAAAGATTGTCCCCAAATTCCTGCCTATAAGCAGTGAACCTTTACAGGTTCCCTCAATAAATTTATAGAAAACACATTAATTTCTTCCATTGTGTGAGATACGTACACAGGAGATCAAAATAAACATTTTACAGAAATCACTAATCACCTAGGTTAAACTTTTACATTCACATTTCTGAAGCTCACCCATAATTGCACATTTAATAATACTGTTCATAATGATTTCAGTACTTCTGCACATGTAATTACAGCCCAAAGCAGATAAATGAGAGAATAAGAATTCCATTAATTGTCTGATTTTCATAAAAGGATTTACAAATAATAAGCAGCTCTCCAGAGAATTGTCCACTCTTAGATATTAACTCCATTCACAAAGGAAAGTACCAGTATTACTCTGCAGGTAGGGAAACTGAGGCTCACAAGAGAACAGGGATTTGCTCAGTGACACGCAGCTGAAGAGGAGCACGGGCAGGTGGAGAGCTCAGCTTCCTGTGTTAACAAGCCTCTAATCTGTAGGAGAAGCCTTTGTGCATACTCGTATAGTCTAACAACAAAAAGATAYGCATAAAAAGAGAATACTTGTTTCTTTGTTATTTTGAGATGATAGCTTTTTACATTACATACACAGCAAAAATTTTATCCTGAATGTTTAAACACAATCAGGGCTAACATAGCCACCAGCAAAGAACCTCCAGGCTAGACACATGCTACATAACCTTGGAAAAGCAAGCAGCCACTTCAACCATTTGACTGGCCGAAGAACAAAGCTTTGGAAATGAACACTTTGAGCACTCTTATAAAGGGCTGAGAGATGAAAAGTAAAGCCAGTAACGCAGAAGCCTTTTGAAGCACCTATGGCTGTGGACTTCAAATGCTCACTGGCATGCACTGATATAACTAAACTGGTTATTTAAACTAAACTGAAACCCTGGCACTCACAATTCCACGTATATGGATGAAATTATCAGTGGGGGGAAGGGGGAAGCAATACTGGAGGGACAGTTTGTAGGTAAGCTGAGACATTTTCTATCTAAACCAAACCTTGGATTCATGATTTCAATTTTAAATTCATGAGAATAAATGTCATTAAAATTAAATTATTTATGAGTAAACTAATAGCACTTAAATGTTTCACCTTATTTTTTCAAACAGCTAAGCAAACTATGCTCAATTATTCACAGGCTGTTGCTGCTCATGCACCCATCAAAAGTGATTTAGACAGTTGTCTTCATTTCATACAGTCTTTAGAGGTAAGAGTAAGCAAACAAGGAAGAAATGTCTAGACTCTATTTTTGCATACTATTGCAAATAAACCCAGCTGTGTCTTGAGAAATCACTGTCAAGATCAAAAATCTTCTCCATGCAGATATGTGTTAACACTTGGGTCTCATCCTGCCCTTCCTGATGTCAAGCCAAAGTTAACTTACCTAAAATATCAGTATAAAGGACCTGTTCTAGGTCCCCCAGCATTGTTATTATGACATCTTCATCCAGATGTGCGGTACCTTCACGCAAGCAGCCTTCCTCCTCCTCCTCTGCCCATTTCTTGCTGGGGAAACGGGACGTGCAGGACGCATGTTCATCATCTGATTTTCCCCTCTCCTCATTGTCAATCTCGAAGCCTTCACCTATACGCCGGTCTCCCGATCTCCTGGACGTCCTGCTTCCAGCAGGTGGTATTGCCTGAAACGCTTGGGGTGTGGTGAGGCTGGGGTGGCAGAGGGAGTGCACCGACTGCGAGAGTGCCTTGGAAAGGGAGCCTCCGCTCCCAGCTTCTGCCTCCTGCTGATGGTAACTCTGGCTGGACCTGGAGGCGTTTCCAAACCAGTTCTCCCTGTATGAGTATCGCCTCTTCTCCCCTTCGCTGATGAGCGTGAGATTGGTTAGAGACTTCTGCTTCTGAAGACGAACACACCCTCTTCTAACCTCTTTGCCTTTAAACACTGACAGTTCAGCAGATCGCTGCATCTTTCCAGCTGGGGCTTCACCTCAGTTAGATTTCATATTTCTGAGACGGACAGCAGTTCAATTCTTTGGAAAGGTCTGGGAGGTGGTCCCTCCAGCGCTGCACGCTGCACATCCCAGGTAGCACATACTTGCACTTGCAATGAAAAGCACAGCTCAAACATGCAGTGTACGTACTGTAAATGACTAGACAGGCACGGTCATTTTCTTTAAAATTATGCTGCTGTCTCTGCTAAGCCACTTCTCTCCCGTCACATTAATCTGCAGTACTTACAGTCATTTTCACTTGGATTTCTCTCAAGCAGAAGAGAGTTGATCAAACACTCTGCTCCAGCATAGAAGTAATCCCAAAAGCCAACTGTGTTTTCCCCTCTCCATCCAATCACTGGTCTCATCGGAGCGGTGGGCCTGCATCTCTGTCTACAGCTGCTGCCTTCTGAAATCCAAAGTAGGCACAAGTGCTGTCTCGGGCTTTTTCCCCCCCTCTCACCAGATCATGACTGATCCCAGTGCACGGCTCTTCACTTTAGATGGGCTGACACAGAACTGCAAGTACAGCCTCCACGTCAGAGCTCAATAAAGAGCCAAAATTAACCACTGAAGCAAAGCTCTGCACAAGCCTCCTTACATTTTAGTATTCAACCTGCATTCCCAGATATATGACTCTTCTCTGCTACTGCAGTGAATGCTGCTGGCTGCCATGGCAGCAAACATCCTGGTGAATTAAACCGGAGACACAGAAGCCTCTGCCCAGTTTACAGTGCCACAGGTTTCAAGACACAGCTTCACCTGAATGGGATGCTACAGTAACAGACCTAGCTCACAGTCAAATCCTATTTTTCTCCCTGAAAGGTAAGGATGACAAACTATTTCTTCCATGTCACTGCTACTCCCTGTGCAGGAAGCTAAAAGCAGATTTGCAAATGGACCTTCAGTCTTTCAATTTCTGCTCTAAATAAAAAAAAATATAAGATAAGATCATAAAGAAGCTAAAAATGGAAGACAACAGTACCTACCCAGTAAGGTGATCTATAAAAGGAAATATTTCATTTCTTTCTCTTTAAAATATACCTTGTTTGCATCTCTGTGAGATTCAGAGGCTAGTATGGAATTAAAAAGCTGTAATAAAATCATTGTTTCACAGTCTTCTGAAGAAAACCTATTAATGGAATAGTAATTTTTTTATAAATCAGTATCACGTCTGAACTTAGTTCACCAGTTCTAAATGTTGTTTTTAAATACATTGTCAAGAGAGAAAGAAGAGTTATGTTTAAATATATGCCTTTTCTCACAGAGAAAAAGATATTGGTCCCAGAAATAATAGACAGATGAACAAAGAACTGAATTTCATTCTAATTTTTTAGATACAAACTTTTTATATAGGGGCAATTAATTTCATAAAACATTATGTAGAAATCTACAAATATGAAAATTGCTGTATAACAATATACTGCTTTTATCAGTGTGAAAATATGCTCGTCTCAAATCCCTACTGARAAACCTTGACAGTGAAGTAACCTTTAAAAATGCCACCCTAAGAATTACAAACTGTTTGCAGATTCCCTGTATGAATAAACGCATGTTAACAGAAGCCTCAGTGTACTTCTTGCTTTTTCCTGGCTCAGTTTACAGTTTTTAAAGATGTATAAGGGAGAAAAATGTATACATGGGAGAAACTTCTCAGAAATTTTAAAGGAAGGGTACATATTTTTCTAGGTAACCCTCATAAACACAGAACTAATCTAGAAAAAAATTCAGTAGTCTCAAGCAATGATGGTTTTCCATATTAAATCACTGACACACTCCTAGAAAGACAGGGTCCACAACAAGAAGAGATACCACTCCCCTCCCCACCTAGCCCACAAAGTCAAAGTAAGAGGAGACAAGAAGAATGCTCTGTCAGCCTCTGTACAAAATCATCGCAAATACTACATGCCTGCCACTTCTTCAGCATGGAAACAAAAGGTAAGACTGCTGTGTTTAYTCCCAGGGTCTGCCAGTTGCAGCGGCATATGGGCCCTTAAAAGGTTTTTATGAACGTGCTGGTGCCTGCCTGCAGCAGAGCCCGGCACGCTGGTGCGGATGCTGACACGGCCCCGGCTGAGGAAGCAGAGCTCCAGCACTGCCCACATGCTCCCGCAGCGGTACACGCTGCCGGCGCCGTGCGGCTGTAACAGCCTGTTCAGCACAGCTGAGGAAGCTGCTGAGGTTGTCAGAAAGGCTTCACAGGGCTGTATTTACAACAGGGAATTTGCAAAATGAAGGGCTATCTCACTCTTTTCCCACTCAATGGTTTTAAAACCTCAACTTATACTCAAATTGGTACAGCATTCTCAGTTGCCATGTTTCGAATTAATAGCAAGGACAATGATTTGGCCCCACGCGGCACTGCGGTGCAGTGGGATCAAGGGAACAGGATCTTTTCCTACCATAAACAGCAAGGCTGAATCTCTCCCCGATACTCCAAATAAATGAATGGTAACTTCCTCACCCACCCTTTCAGGCCCAAACAGCTACAGTCAGTGGCTTGTCTCCATGGTCAGCTGTAGGCAGGTATGGACCTGCTCTGCCTCCATGCCGAGCTCATAGCACTCGTGCCTGGTCATATGCAGCAGTCATTCCTGCGGTGCTGTATCTGGCCTCAGTAAGCCCTGTGGACAGGGTATACTCCCTCGTGCTAAGCATTGCTCTGCTAGGAAAGCAATGCACGGTGTGGCCGCTCAGCTCTGAGCATGAATAGATCAGATACAAGACTGCCAGAACTGGCCAGGCATATTTAGTCCTCTTTCCAGCTGGGAGCGGAAAAACTTATGGCAGGGGATGAAATGTCTTCACCCAATGAGCCATGCCAAACCTCATGTAAGGTGCTGGCAATAGGTGCCGCACCACTCCAGGCTGGAAGGGTCTCTGGTAGGGGTACAGCTGGGTCCTGGGCAACCCAGTGGGTCTCAGCATCTCTCCTGACCTGTTTCTTCTCCTGCCTGAGCTATTCACTGCAGCCCAGCTCCAGCAGGACACAGGTCACGGACCATTGTCCAGGTACGGGAATGACACCTGAACCGTATGGGAGCCATGTGAGGGTAGCTGGCAGCTCCAGCATCCACCTGCCTTATTTCCTTTTCTACATATATTAAAAACACGAGTCAAATGCTAGGATATGGAGGTACTGGGGCTAATCACGCAACCTTCATTCAGCCTTCACGTGTACAAACACAATACTACTGCCCTTAATTACAAGATTATACAAACTTTTCTCCCATTAATCCCACTGCCTCACTTGGTAGACAGATCATCATGATCATCCTCAGATACAGCAGACACATACATACGCCTTGGGCCAAAGGCTCAGCACAAAGAACACTGAATTTATCCTTCTGCTTTACCACACCTCTCTGCAGGGTGTCATTCGACAAAACATAAAATTGCAATGAGGAAAATGCTCAGGTTTATTTGTTGAAAAATACTTTTATAAAGCTTATCCCTCCATTTTAATTGTATGAAATATAGTAACAAGCAAACACATCTTTCTAAACTAAGCAGACAGCATAGGAGACCAGAGGAGAGCAAATGTCATGACAGAGCATTGTTCCCCAACTACCTTGCAATTCAATGTGTTCCCCACCCACCACGCAGGAATATGTTTAAATCAAGAACAGCACAGGGAACTTCCCCAACCCATCACAGTCAGTGTAACATATTACCTTATTTTTACTGTCTCTTTCATAAAAGGAATTATAAAAATGATTTTAAGAACTAATAATCGAGGGACAAATTTTGCTGTCAGATAAGACTTTCTTTGAAGTCTCAGTGCATAGTTTGGAGCCTTACAAATGAATTATGTAATAGATCTGCGAATGCATAAGATTATGAATCTCTTCAGCCAAGCTTACTTGAAAAAAAAAAATTGTAAACTATTTCCACACCTATTAATTAACTATTTCTTTCAGACACCAAAAAAGAAGCACAGTAAACATAAAAGCTTGAAAATTGGATGTTTTTATGCTAATCCTGCCATTGATATTGGCCTATAACTCCTGAAGTTACTCTTTCATTTCTGCTTCATCCCTCAGATTTTTTTATAATTAGTCAATATTTGTAAATTCATGAATAATTATTTAATCAAACACTTTGCATTAAGCTCTTTGAACATGTAAACACTTGTTAAAGCCAAACGCTATCACTGATTTCATAAAATAATACTTTGTAGTTACTGACCTGTACAGTTTACAATGGATTATTAAATAATTAACTTACTGACATCCTTCTCCAATAAACTTATAGCAGAGACTGATAAATGTCACAGCTACTACAAATAGGAATACTGGGTAAGAAAGTCTGAACAACTTGTTCATAGTCATACCATGAAAAGCAAGCACCAAAGCAGATTACTTTATCAGCCTTTCTTTTCATTCTCATTTTAAAATCCCGTCCATAAAGTTATACTCCAGTTTTGCAGAAACATAGATACTGAGTAGTCTTGTTGAGGCAACTGGTACATAAAATACATGCAAGAAAGAGTGTTCATACATGACTGCAGAACTGGTCCTTATTTAGGACTCCCAAATTTCTGTCTGGGATTTCCTGGACAGAAGACTACACATCTGTGCGCCACATGTGCAACGAGTCCACTGTATGCAGAATGCTCTGAAACTACTGCACTGGTGACCCATGCCTACAAATGGGACTCATTCAGCATGTGTATGGGTATCACTGGCACTGTGCACACAGAGGGGATCCAAGGTGTGCAGGAAACCTTACACCTCCTGTGCATGTGCTGCACTGCTGATCTGCACGTGCACTGTGGAAACATCTGGGACTGCTCTGGCTGAGCTGTGGAATATTCAGAGAAAAAAAAAAAAAAGAAGTAGGAAAAAAGTCTGAAGCACTTCAGATCACATCTGGAACAAATTCCCAGCAGAGATGGAGGAACAGTGAAGAAACCCAGATTTACAGTAGCTCTACCAAGAGGCAGAACTGGCTTTAGGCATAAGCCATATGGGAAATCACCTAGGGCAGCAGATTTATGGGGACAAGCTATAAATAAAGAGGTTGTTCAGGTTATCAGGGCAGCACCTCTGGGTCCATGCCTACACCAGCCTCGCCACCTCCCTCGCCTTCCAGCACCATCCTCCTCTCACAGTGGTGCAAGTAAACCCAAGTGATCACTTGCCCAGTAGTGGGCAGGAAACAAGTGGCTTGTGCTCTGACTTTGCCCCATCCTTTCATCAGCTCTGAGCTGGAAGACAGGAGAGGTTTTAAAGGTAACTGGCTCCCTTAGAAACAGGGAGGAAGATACAGCAGAGGATAACTGGAAACTACCCCTACAACTTCTTGCTTTCTCTCTCTACTTCCCCATCACTGGTGTTCAGACAGTGGCGAAGGGATGTGGACTGCCTTGCTGGGCACAGGTAACAGAGCCATGACCGTCCACCACTACAGCAAGGAAATTAGCTTGGTTTTGGTACCCTGAATCACTCAGGGAGAACTGTGCCTGAACAACCACTCCTAAATATTTTTTAAATTATTTTTTCCCCATCCAAGTTTTGCCTATTTCATGGAGAAGCCTTGAACCAGCCATGCTTACAGCATTAGCTTAAGATTGATTGGCTGATTTTGCCCTGAGGTGGATTGGGAGCTCTGATATGATCTGCTTGGCTACTTATAGGAGCGGTAATCTTCAGCCAAGAACACAAGTGTGTAAGTTTTCTGAAAGTAGAGAAACAGTTTATACAATGATATGGGCTAAGATATCTTAGACCTGAACATGTTAGCCTTAGCTGCAAATATTTGGCACTGTAAAAATAATAAAGACTAATGAAGCAGAAACATAATACAGGTGGGACAGCACTTTATGAACCCTCTCCTACAAGCTGTTTAGTGGTTTCCACAGATTAGTCCCTTGCACGATCTTTATTGATCCTTATTGCCTACCAATATATTGTGCTAGTGTGTTTGGCTACCAAGTTGCAAAAGAAGCTTGAGATAATATAAAGATGATGCCCATCCATAGCAGCAGTGGAAGATTTCATGAAAATGATAATATCCAAATGAAAGAAACTCTGGATTCACCTCTTAACACCCTGGATATAAGTGTCCAGATCAAGGAAATAACCCTTGCTTATCTCCTTGCTAGTACTGGTATAATCCCTTGATCATACCAGAATAAAGATGGTCCTAAGCAACAGAATTTAATTGTCCTTTCTGATGGCTAATTCATCATGGAATACTCCCCTGAATGGCCATCACAAGAGATTTTTTCCATGCAGGTTCACCAATGACAGAATCACCAATGACTTGGTGATGGTTCACCAACGCAGACAATTATTTATTCAGCAAATGTAGTACTTGATCCATTCATTCTTTTTGCTGCTAACAACCAATTATGGGTGACACACATCTGTTTTCCTCTGTATACAACAAACTATTGACCACATTTTCCCAGTGGTTCGGCTTTGCTGCCTGTTATGTCAGTCAACTGCTAATGCCAGAGTCTGAATAATCAGATTAGAAACATCTCTGATGTCTAGTGCCCTTTATGCCATTTTCTTCTTTTTGATGCTGTTCCATTTCTGTTCGGAACAGTAAAAGGCCAGGAGACATGATATCCTGTTTGATCATTTCAGCAGGTACTGAATCGATACTATTTTTTCTAGCATCTCTGTGGATAATTCCTTGAAACATCTTTTGATTTGTGTAAGTGTTTCAATTATACTCTTTATACAGGCAAGACCAATGAGTCTGATTTCTGGATTAATTAAAAATAATTTTTTACTTTAATTTTAACAGGCATGCGTCACCTCTAGGGAACATTTCACCATGTTTCAGGGTCACATATTTATCACAAAAGCTGGCTGTGCAAATTAGGGATGTTAGACTCAGGAAACTTCCAAAGGGACTGAGACAAACCAGGACAAAACCTCAATTTCAGTATGAGTCAGCTAAATGCCAAGGCAGTCCCACAAAGCTTGGGCATCTGATTTCCCTTCTGGTGGAGAGATAATTTTAGACTGATGTGTCAAATGAGTGCTTTAAAGTGAGTTATATCCTGTGTAAGAAGAACCACATCACTCGTTATAAATTCATTTGGATGTTAAAAATTTGGAGTAAAAGGGCAAAACTACAGGTGAATCCAGTGGGATAGGATTTCACCTTTTATTCTCGTAAAAATGATAATAAGAATAAAGATGCTAATGAAAAAAGCCAAAACAACAACAACAAAAAAATAAACCCCCAAACCCCAACAAAACAGTTCTGGTGAAAAGTCCCTTTGAAAGTACTCCCACACAACCCTGCAGCGCAATTCAGTCCTGATGAGAGAGTCAGCTGTGACACACTTTGCTTTTTGCATCCATAGGCAGAGTTATGGCCGGATCCTGGGCTGATGGAAATCAGCATGGCTCTGTTGACTTCAGAGGACTTATTCCACTATGATTAAAAAAAATCCCCTCACATTTGTAAGCTAATAAGGATTTTACTCAAGGTTTACAAGGGATTCCAGAACACAACCTCTAGCAGCTTAGCTCTAGCAGCAGCTTAAAAGTCAGGTACAATAGTAAGAACTTGCTTGTTTTCCCATTTTCTGAACATAGATTCATTTATAAAAGCAAAATATATCTTGTGTAATTTATGTCTCAATTCTGATGTTATTATTTAATTTGATGATCTTAAATGCGTCACAGTGTCAAACATTCTGAAGTAGATTTTCCACCGCTCCTCTTGGAGCACTTAGTCTGACTGTAACAATAATGACTTGAAACCCTAGCTTGTGAAAGCTCAGTTTCTGCAAAATGATGAAGAGGATATTTGAACAGAAGGAGCCAGTTCAGATAAGAGAACTGTGCATTTGAAGCACTAACCGTGCATGACCCAAATTTTCTGCATATTTAATACCCCTCATGAATAGAGGTCAGAAGTATTCTTTCAACCCATTGCAAAGCTCATGGTAAGAAACAAATGTAAATAAAGAAGTTCACAGGTTTCTCCTGACTTATTGTTACTCACCAGATATCTCCTCTAGGCACTGTTTGGCAGTCTTACTGAACGACAAATCCATTTTAGTAGGACTGGTGCAGGAGTCAGCAGGTGGTAAAGAGGTACTGTCATTTTCTGAGAGAGTTCTGAAATCAGGCAAGAAGATTGATTATTATTATCTGTCATTCATGTATTAATGGAAACAAATGTTACTTGCAGCTCCATCTAGAATCATATCACTATATGATGAAAATACCATGGATGTCACATTCTTACTGTGTTAGTTTGACTCAAGCCACACAAATTTGCAAGCAACTAGGAACTCTCTCTGTCTCTCTCTTCAGGAACAACTCAGAGTTAATACTGGGAAATCTGGAGCCATTTTGTTTCCTCGCTTTTTCTCTGCAAGAGGTGTCAACCAGATATAGGCAGAATCCATTTAAATTGGTTGTCACATCCCTGCACATATATAAGGGAAACGAAAACTTGTAATTGCTGAATATTAAGTGAGAAAGGCCATGTGGGAAGAAGCTTATGCGAGGCTGGAATGCAAATCTGGCCGAGATATTTAAATCTATGTGCAGCTTCTTTTGATAATGCCCCTTATATAACTCTGGGGAAATGGGATAATAAAAGTTTTTCTATTAACTTGCTAACAGATAGCCCATATTTTCTGTGATGATATATTTCTGTGGATATCATTGATAAATTATAATGGGTACCCTTTTTTGAATACAGTTATTCGCTATTGCATAATGGTAAGTAGCAAGAAATACACACGCACAGGGATTATAATACAAAATAGATCACACAATTATTGTCTCTTCTTAAGGAACAGCTGTAGCATCTAGTTTACGCAGGAACTGTTGAACCACGATGCCATTAATTAGCAACCTGTACCACATTTGTATACAGTAAAAGTGTACATCTAAAGATATACTAGCCATGTTTTGAAATAAAATGGAAAAAAGTCTTCACTTAGAGCTTAATTTTTTTCAGTGTTCCTGACATGAATAGCACATTCAGTCTTTTGATTTCTTAAAAGATTAGTGAAATATTTATATCCTAATTTTAAAATGTTACAGTTATAGCTCAATCCTCAAAATTCACCATAAAGTGTTTCCAATGACCAACTAAACTATAAATACAAACATTTAACTGTGTGATGAATGTGTATTTTAGAAATATAACTAATAAAAACAGTGACTTATTTCTCAAAATAATTTTATGGCAACTTATTTTATGAAATAACTTTCTAGTTAACATTTTCTTCGAAGTTACTTACTGAATGGATTTGTTCAGTAATTCATGACAGCAACTGAGGAAGCAGATATATATGCACATACAACGGCCCAAGTACTGTCGTGGTGGAATACATTGATTAGAATCACTTAACTCTGACTCAACTTACACAGAAATAGAAATGTAAATGATGTCTGATCTGATGCACTGTCTTTCTTATCAATTTCTGTACTTTTGGGATGCTGGAAACAGACAACTGCTCTATAAAAACCTATTTTTGGTTCTCATCTACTATTTCTCTGTCACACACTACTGGAAACACAAGCACAGCACATGCTGCAAAGTTAACTATGTCCTACTGACCTTGAATGTAATTTTACCTTTGGTGCTTGAGGACAGCGTCCTAAGTATCAAAAAGCCCACTCTATCCCTCCCCAATGAACACACACCAAAATTCCACAGTCCCACCTGCTTTCCCATATTGCTTCAAATCATCAAAATGAATGAGGGGTATGTCTACTTTCACTGAAAGCCACTTTGAGAGGCCATGAATGCTCATGAGTACTCCTGTCTGGGTTTAGTGCTGAGACTTAGTGCTGGATCAGTCCAGGGCAAACTATCAGCCCAAAAACACATCTCAGAAAAAGGCACTTATAATAATGGTAAAGGTAATTGAAGTGGTCTGCACTCTTTTTGTTAAACCCAAATCATGGAGCTGCTGGGGCTGGCGCCAGAGCGAAGCTGGAGTTTGTTAAGAGGAACACTAGAAAAGAGTAGATTGCTTTTGGTCTTGTAGGAAGAGCATCCAGCTAGGTGGGTACAGTTCAAGTATTCCTAGTATTCTCCACAAAATGTATATAGAGTTTATATCAGTCCATCTCTGGTTAGAAGCAAAAAGAGATCTTTTCTGCCTGTTCTCCTTCTGACCCTATGGCATTACCTTCCTGATTGTACAACTGTTCAACCATCAATCACTGCATCAACCCAGAAGGGTGATGCAAACCCTTCCTGAGTGACCAAGAGCCTTATACGTAAGCTATCTTCTAAGAGAGGATAGAAAGGATCCATTCCTGTTTATTTGGACATCTATCATCAGAAAAGGATTAAGTGGTCTGGACCCCCATCGGACACCAACACCCAACATTTGCACTGATTCTTCATCTAGTGAATGGGGGTAGGTAAACACAGAACTTCAATGATCTGGATTGCCCTCTCGCAGTGACTATTGCCTGTACAGTCAATAGAGATGAATACATAACTCACTATCGACTGTATGGGAACACAGAAGCTTATGTTAGAAGGACTGGATCTCTCTACAAGAGTACAAACAAGTAATGAGTGATTTACAGTAGCTAAGTAAACTTTAGTAYGATGAGTGAATCTGTTTACTTAAAACAACAATGAATACAAGTTTTCACTTGTTCACAACTTTGCTTGCCCAGGTCACATCACACCTTTTAGAGATATACCAAATACCAATTAAAACACACTTCTGTTATTCAGTGTTTTGTTGGCTTTTTTTCCATTTTCAAAAACCTGATGCAGCTATAACCAGGAAAAGAAGTTGAAAAACACTGTGAGAAGAGATACTTCCAAAGATTTCCATTCCAAATTTTAGAATCTGATCGGTGGCATTAATTGCAGCACAAAATCCAGTTTCTGGGACATAAGATGGCATAAGAATCTAAGCCTTAAAATAAAAACACTAAATAACAAATATCATATAACGCTAATAATTTAAAAATCTTTGATTTAATTTGTAGAAAGAAAACCATGGAAACACAAACCAAATGTAAATATGATGCGGTTTTCTTAAATTTATAGGCAGTCTGAAATAACAGATCTAAGAAGCATGACATGTCCCTTTTATCTYACTTGAAACTTGAAAGTTTAAATATAATGTAAAAGAAATGAGATTTTCTATCAGAACAAATAACAAAGAAACTGCTATACTGACTTCATTCAGCATTTTTATGTTTAATTTGGTAAAAACATCAATGATTCTAATTATCTGAGGCAACAACAGAAATCCCACAGAGGACTATGGATTTTGCAGCAGTTGAGTTCTGCTTACTTGAGAAAACTGGCTATTTATTGTGAAAGTGATGGGCCAAAAGGCACCTGTGCAGCCCTTGGGCACCCGTGATGGAGGTACCACAAGGAGGAACCTGGGGATGGGGCTCTCATCAATAGCTCTTCTCCCACGAGGTCTCCACTGGATTACCAGCTGCCAGCACTTCCACAGCAGCCCTGCCTTTTGGTGCACGATGGCCAAGGCCCTAATTTTTTCTGGAGTTGAGCTTGGACCAGATGGGCTGAGAATGGTCTAGTGGTGAAAGATTTCTAAGCAAAACGATGTAGGAGCCCCAGCTCTTGGGGAGTAAGGAGGTCCAGGTATAAACTGGGTGCCTAAAACTTCAATTTGCTTTGCTCTAGGCCTGTCACAGGGTGTAATACATTGGAAAAAGCATGTAGATGCCTCTCTGCTTAGCTCAGCCGTTCTAGTTCAAAAAAAAAAAAGAAAAAAAAAAAGGGAAGGTGAAATTGTGAGATTTGTCTTCCCCTATACTTCTGGCTTTTACTTCTTTCTCTGGGCCATATTAATCCTATGAATGACTCAAGTGATCTCTGCAGGACTGCAGCACAGATTAAGCTCCAGGCAAGCAAACAGCAAATTAAAAGATCTTCTCATTAACCTTACACATTGGCCTTAATGAATGGGCCTCTATCCTCTACCTATTCACAGCCCACTGCCTTAAAAAAAAATTTAAATCCTTGCATCTCTCTTGACATCAAGGAAAGTGAAAATAATTTCAGTTTAGTCACAGCAACCTCGTTGACATTTCTTCCAGTGCTGTGCATCTGCAGCAGAGGTTAATTTAGGCAACCGTCATGAAAACAGGACAATCTGTTTTCTATTTTAATCATGGCAATCAGAGAATATATTTATCCCCAACCCACTGAGTTATATGCTACCTATTTGTAAGAGCATCAAACTCGCTTAATGGGACAAATCCTGCTCTCAATCACACCTGCACAAGCTCATTCAGTTTGATTAAAATGAGCGTGTACAGGAGTAATTAAGAACAGAATTTGGAACACTACTTAATAAGCTGTCTTTAACGCAGTCAGTCATTTCCCGTCTCTAATGTAATAGCCAACCTTTGATAAACACAGATACCATCAAAGATTTGTTTGGTTCTTACTCGACATTCCAAAAGATATCACATGAATATGCTGGGTTTTTTTTCCAACAACTCTCTGAGGTGCAGCTGTCTTGAATGTGTATCACTGTCAGTGTAACAGACTGGCAGGACCACATCTGGAATATGAGCAGTTTGATCACCCATGTTCAAGACATGTGAGTTAAATTGGGAACAGCTGCAGGGAAGGGCTACTAGGATGCTCATGTGGAAGAAGAAACCCTTCTGAAAGGAAAGAAAAGAGACAACTTGATTTAGCCTTGCAAAAGAGAAGGAAGGGGATGGGATTATTACCTCACATATTTAAAAAGAGTGATCAAAAAGAGAGAAAACAACTTTTTAAGCTAAAGGTCAATATTAACAAAGTAATAAAAGGATGCAATCTCATCATGTGGGTTGTAAACAATTTCTAACAATGAGATGAGTGAGTTTCTGGAGGAACCTTCCCATTGGAGTAGTGGGGATTAACTAGTTTAAAATAAAGCTTAGTTGGTTTATGAAAGGGTTAATATGGTTGCCAGTGACAGAAGACTGGACAGAATATCCTTTTTGGTCCTTTATCCTACATTTTACTGATTATTTAGTCAAAGGAATAAGGCCGCATTTGTCTGTATGGCAATTTAAAAGAATAACTTCAGATCATAAACAGCAAGCAACTGAATTATCAAGCTACTGTTTTAACTCAGCATTAATCAAGTATGTGTTTATAATGATTTCTTTGCTTATTATCGTCCTTCCCATCTCTTAAGCCAACACCTCTACACTGGAAACTTTTCTTGCACAATTACTTGAAAATCAAGCATGAGAAAATGGGAGGATTTTTCTAAACACTGTGTTTTTGTTACAAGTAAAACTGGTGGGTGGCAATGTTTAGCGCTAGCTACGATTGCAAAATTTTGGTGGTGACTGTTGTTTTATTTCCACAACAGTACTGTAAATAACGTAAATCAATAAAGCACTGCAGTGTAACTTTGAATCATCACATTTTTAAAGAACGAGTTGCAGTATGTTTAGCAGCACAACCTATTATTAACAAACACAATTAACTGATAGAATGTCTTTTACTGAAAACTTAATTTTAACTCCACAATCAGTGACCAGAAGTAGCTTCTAGTCATTAAAACTGGTCATAAATATGGCTTCCAGAAACCCTGCAGATGCTGTGTTTGCAGGATCCTTGAAGAGTAGTTTAATTTTTTTCCTAAGCCGGTATAAAAACATCCTGAACAGGCAGCTGGAATTGAATTTCACTGTGCCTCCAGAGGTGCAACCAGATTATATCCTCTTTCCCATCTGTCACAGCTCTGCACTTCCCATGCACCCTTGAAGCTATGCTCTAATAACAGAATTGTTTCAATCACCATATAGGAAAGGAGATAGGAAGAAGATTTTAGTACCTGGTAACATGTTTGTTTATTATACTGATATTTCCTTTCTCTGCCTCTATCTAGTGAAAACTTTAGTCCTCACAGAATCATAAAGTAATATAGATCAGAAAGATGTTCTAGATGCCATCTCGTCCAATGACCTGCTCAAAGCAGGTCTGGTTACATTAAGTTGCTCAGGGCCTCGTTTGGTTGATTCTTGAATAGGTCCGAGGACAGAGCTTCCACAACCTCTCTAGGCAGCCTGCTCAAGGTAAAAACATTTTTTCTGACTTTTAACCAGCATCTCCCCTGCTGTAACTTGCATCTGTTACCTCTCATCCTATCACCCTGCATTTCAGAGAAGAGTCTGGCTCCATCTTCTCTATACCGATCTATTAGGTAGCTGAAGTTACCCGTTTCTTATTCTTCAGGGACAAAAGGAGTGCCAAACTGGTTTTTGTAGTCCGGGATTGACACTGAAAGAGTATCTCTGCAAGGTCTCAATTCAGACAGTGCTGAAACTTCTTCCAGATGTCGCTATCATTAAACTACAAATTTAGCTGAAGAACTGAAATTTAAGCGATGCACAACATAGAAGTGCAGCTCAGGATGATGAGTGGTCAGCTAATTCTCTGCAGCAGTTTCTATACTTTCAGCATTTCAGGCAATAAGCAATTCCTGAGCACCACAGCCCCTGGGATTTGGGCATTTCAGATTCTATATTCCAGCCATGGAAAAGAGACCCACTAAACTCCTACAGCGGTTACTGGAGGAGTCAATAAAATAAAACTAAACTGCAGTACATGCGTCCAGTTACAACTCTACGTTCTCCTGTTGAAATACTCCTTTACCGTTCAAGCAAATCCACAGCAAATGTTAATTGCCAACATATCACATCATACTTCATGTAGGGTTATGATGATTTACATCAACTAAGGATTTGCCCCATGGAGTGAGGTGACATTTGTGTTACGCCTGGGTCTATTAGTTATGTTTCCCATTTTATGGAAATAATGCAAACTTACACAATTTGGCTCACAAAAAATAAAGCAATGATTGCATACAACAGGCTCTTCTCTGTGCAAGAAAATGTTTGGAATTACAGGTTATATTACACTTTTGAGCAATGCATAGAAAAGCTAAGAACTCCAAATACTGAGCAATTAAGCTGTTATCCTGTTGCTAAGATTTTAGGAGAAAGATTCAGAAGACTTTTTTTTCATTAATGCCTCTTTTTCCTGTTCTCGCTGTAACCTAGTAAGCACTAAACTTCTGTGTTACTCTTCTCCATCTGAAATTTAAGCACCCCTAGGAACATAACTAAATTCTATGGCCAATTTCAATACGAGTCTAAGGGACTCTGGCAGATGGCACAATTTCCATCTTCCTCCAATTCTGTCTATGCAGAAGAGTGTGTAATTTGAAGTAGTGGCTGGTATACTTTAAACAATTATACAGTCTCTTACACCTTCCTTTTAGTTTTTCCTGCTGTATCTCTCTTATCAAGCTTTCTGGCAACTAAATTACATCCACTTCAGCCTTTCTTGTATCAGTCAGACCCTGCAGTCAACTTCAGAGGGGACATATAAGGGGCTGTAAATAACATATTCACAACAGCATTTGAAAATAAATAATCACTTGCTGAGGAGGATGGAAGCATTTAAATTATACCCATTTAGATTATCTCAAATGCAACTCTGACTGTTGCTGCTAATCTTTGAAGAGAAGTAATAATCCCATATGAATTTCCGTGCCATGGTGTTTAAGGGGCATAAAAATACAATGTAATATCAGACAGGACAAARCACCAAGAGTGCAAAGCTGAATAGTGCAATATATCATTTCAGAACCTCCTAGTGAAACAGTACTTTCTATCTACTGTCCATTAATAAAAATACACAACTCCTTGAATACATGAGTGTTGATAACATAGCATTGCATTCTCTGTTTAAGCAAAATACATGCCAACCTCAAAACAACTCTTTGCAATACTTTCTTTTACTCACAAATCTACAGTAATATCCTCTTGGGTAATAACCAAACATTGCAAAATACAGGACATCTGCAGGTATTAGCAACAAACCAGAAAAAGCACTAGCTTACTTATCCTTGTGTTAACAGCCTAAACTCATCACAGTAGTATACTGCAATACATTGCAGTATTCTGCAGGATTCTGGATAAAATGCACTGTACTGTTACTAAATTATATTGCAACTTTTTACAAGGACTGAAGTACAAACATACAGAGCCCAGATATTCCTTCTAGCTGTAAAAAACTTAGTCTGAATGGTAACTATTGTTTATTAACTCATTGATCTATACAGYTGTCCTAGCAGCTAACAAGTGCACCTGAAAATTCTGTGTATAAATTGTGGTCACTGCTCAGAAAACAGTTATGTTTAAGAGCAGGAAAGTGTAAATACAGTACCCCAGCTTCATGCACACTTCTACTTGCCATATGTCCACAAAAATAAATGTGCTGACTTTGAAAATGTGGATATTTTATCCTTGGTTATATTTATATTCTTCTATGAAATCATTGTGTACTATTACAAAGCCCTTGAGAATTGTAAGAGATGTAGTTACTGTGTATTTTTGGGTCAGATTCTGCTCTTGGTTACAGAGGTACACATTGAAGTAACCTCATCAAAGTCGGTCTATTACTCTGGGTTTATGGCATTCTGAGATCAGACCTTGGCTCCGAGAATTTTATTTTCATGCGAGATTTAACTTCAAATACAGTCTCCTTTGCTGTTTGTTTGAAGCAAACAGATGATTATTAATACCAAATTTTACTGGAAGATGCATGCTTCTATCACCCTTTAAAATTCAAAATACATTTTGCTTCATGATAAAGCTTAAAAGAATGATAAGATATCTCCATCCTGCAATGAAATGGCATCAATATGTGGTAAAATTGCCATTAAATAGCACATGCATCTGAAGACAAAGCATAGCTTCTTTTTCTGTCTCTTTATATATGCACCCTAACACATATGTAGGCCATCCTATGTACCATGCCATCTGTATCACTGAGGTTATTCCAGATAGTTATAAAGAAACATGCATATTAAGCACATTCAGTGATACATTTAATTGAAACTCAAGAGGCTACCCACTGCATATCAGAATAAATATAACCTATATTATGCTTTTTTCCCCTCCCGTACGATTTTCTGAACTGCTTTGGTTCAGAATTAACTTAAACAGTTTATCATTCATCTAGATTGGTTTTGAAGCTATGTTTAGTTGTGTGTAATGATATATATACTCCCTCAGAGCCCACTTCAGCACCTCTTTAATCTTTAGCCAAGACTATCTACAGTACTACTCACTAACAAAAACTGCCAGTATATTTTGCTTAATAATGTATTTGTCATTTTATCAGATGTTAAATTTACCCACAACTGAATCTAAAGCCCTCCAACAGCTGACATCTGAAATCATTACTCAAACCAGCCTGCCAGTCTTTCTACACTTACTCTGTCTTCTGAGCTGTACAAGAATGAAATCTCTCAGCTTCTCTTCAGTCGCTCTATCATATAGCAAAATAAATTTAGACAAAGGTTGATACATGTAACTATTTATTCCTCTATTCCAGAGCCTTGGCCATCAATAGAGTTTGTATCACCTGTAAAAATTAACTGCCTCCATGGAGTTAATCTATACCTAGTTCATGTATAAAACTAAACAGGAAAAGGACCTGCAAACGGCAACCCTTTCTCTCTGCCCAAAATGTTGTGTATGGTTTTTCCTCTAATATCCTACTAGTACTGTTACATACTCTGAAAACACCAGCAGTTTATTTTAGGATTTTTTAAGAGAACAGAGTATTTTAAGCAAATATTATTGAATATCAGCAAATAAATGTTGAGGTTCTTAAATTGCAAACAACAATATTCGCACTAGAAACCTGACTCAGCCGTGACCTTTCAAAAGCAGCACAGGGAATGTATCGTGTGATTTGTATTTCTAATCAAAACATCCTGAATTTTAAATGGCAAATATTTGCAGTGGATTGCTTTTGTACAAGGTAGAGACTCAGAGTTCTTGGACGAAATTATTCACACAGTAACATTAAATAAAAAATAATATTAAGAAAACATGTGCGTGATGCTGTGACAGAAACTGGGAGATAGGAAAGATAAGAGTATGATCCACCATTGCTCTATCCGTTTTAGCTCTCTTTCCTAAATGGTAACACAAACCCAGTTTCCCTCCATGACCTTACCTATAAATGAAAGGAGCTACTGTGGCAGTGTTGGGGTGGCTGTATTGCTGTTGCTGAGGAAGCTGGACGACACCATTTCCCGTGCCTTGGCCGCTGCTTGCAGCCATCGAGGCTGACAGAGCTGCAGAGGACCCCGGGGTAAGAGCTGCGCTTGGTTCTTTCCCTTCAGAAGAAGCAAGACCAGAGGAAGGAGAAGCCTTCTCGCTAAGTTGAGATTTTGGTGTTGATTGGGACTGGTTTCCTTTCGTAGTCCTCAGTTTTTCAACCTCCTTACTTCCCGTGCATGCAGATGAAGCGCTCTGCTTTGCTGTTGGCACCTTCGATCCAGGTTTCGGGATCCCACTAGAAGATGGTATTAAACTTTCCTTCTTGGCTGCTGTCGTCTTGCTTCCTTTTGGGATTAAGCTTGCAATTTTTGAGCTCTTCTTTGTAGATGTTTCAGTGACCTGGTCCTTCTCTTCCTTGACCGTTTTCTCAGTGCAAACTTTGTTTTTGTCCCTGTTCTTTTCCTCTTTGTCCTTTGGCTGTAGCAAAGACTTTTTATTGCTGAGATTTTTGCTTCCAGCTTTCGGAGGGGTTAACTTCGGTGATACTTTAGGACTGCTACTTGTGGAGCCGCCRCTGTTCACCCCACCGCTTAAGACATCCATTTCACCACACTCTGAAAAGGTATCATCCTCTCTCCCACTGTCACTGGGTCCTGAGCTCAGCGACAAAGGAGGTCTCAGAGCAGTCCTAGCATTAACCAGCTTGAATTTTTCCAGCATAGATTTTTGTCCAGATGAAGGGGGCTTCACGCCTTCAGAAGGGGGTGGCTTGAGCCTGTCTGAAGATGGAGTAGGTGAGGTTGCGGGACTAGGCTGTTTCACGGACAGCATGGTAGAGGTCGCGCTGTGTTTGACATTCATGGATTTGCTGCGCCAAGGCTTGCTGGCACTTGGAGAGGGAATGGCAGAGACCTGCTGCTGCCCAGTGCTGGTGGGATGCTGCACATTTCCATTCATGCCTGCAGATGGGTGAGGGCCTTTTGGTGAATCTGCTTAAAAAACAGAAGGAACAATAATGGTACAGTTATTCTTCCATCTCCTGCTTGAAGGTGACACCATGCTCCTCTGGCATTTAAAACACAGTTACATGTGATTTGTAATAAACATAATTTACATGTGCATGGAACATGAAAGATGTTAATCAAAAATGCCTTTTTCCCCCCCCCACCATCACAGTGTTGTGCAATACTTCTATGAGCTCAAGAGACCCTTGGAAACACTTTCCTTGTAACCATTTCATTATGCAAATTAAGCCTTCCAATTTAAAGATTTTATCTTTAATAAGTCATAAAGAAATTCTTCCAATCACTTGTTAATAATAAAACACTGAGACATGGAAGAAAAAAGAATGCTACAATATTGGAAGAAAAACAAAACCAGAGAAAGATAGTTTTGATGTTTAGTGAAAGTAAAATATGTGCTAGAAAGCTGAGGTTTTGGGTGGGAGGAGGAGGACTGAATAATACTGAAATTAAATGGATACGATCAATATTCATAAAAGCAAAAAATGGCAGGTCACTATACTTCTTTTGTTTTTAAGTACAGTTAACAATCTTTAGTAGCTGACTTCAGGAACTTATCCCAGTGCACTTTCATAGGTGGGAAAAAATATATCAGCGATTTCACCAGTGTCAGTACTTTAAAGTTACAGTGATATATCATCAACATGGGTACAGCAACGATAGTTGTTTTGGGCCTGAAGCTCAGGTAGATACAGAAGGCTCGTTTATGTGGCTCTGGTACCTTTACTATGTTTACATCATTCAGGAACTTCAGTGAATCTTCAGAATGAATGAGAACAAGACTCCTTCTGCAATAATCAAACTATGCTAATTGACAACCATGATTTTCAAAAAAGTCATCTAGCCTTATTAAGCAAAACAGACTAATGCACGAAAGGGTTAAGCTCCTCTGCATGAAGCTCAGATTTCCAAGACATATCTGAGAATCTAAACACTATTACTCTGGAGCACCAGAGAAATGAAGTGGTAATGGCAATCAAATACGTGGTAGATAGCTATTTCAGCAGATGACATATTTTCTCTCAGTGTATCTATCTTGTCTTGCCATTCAGTCTCAGGACTGCCAGCGAATTAGGCGTAAGCCTGCTTATAGTATATCAAATTCAGTACTACAAGAAAGCCTATGAAACATGCAATGCAAATATAGTTCATGGAATGGTAAAAAAAGAGTGCTTGATGTGTTACATACACACATGAAGCCAAAGTCATGCCTTGGGGCCCCTCTGTCTGAATAATATAGTAGGTGAGGACACTGAAGACATTTGTCCTTTCAGCACAGAGTTTGAAGTTATGCACCATTTTCATTTTTGCAGTCTCAGCCCTAAGGCCCTAGTATGGATTAGACTACCCACCTGGAAGTCTGAAGGCCACTAATACACATAGGAAAGGGAGGATTTTGAGCATCCTGAAAGGGTAGCTGTTTTTTCTTTAACAAAGAGAATGCAGACATAGCAAAATCTACTTTTCTAAATAGCATGTAAGAAGTTCTAGTTTAAAAATTAAAAAAAATCTGAACAAAAGTAACATGACAGAAATGTAGCAGCTTTTACTTGCTTAACACTATAAACAGCTATACCCTTGCAGGCCAATCACCTCCACCATCAACAGATGCTGTATAATTCCATCTGCCCAGAGTTTTTTGTGTGCTCCTCAGCCTGATATGCAAACCCCACAGCACTAAATGAGCTCAGTCCACCTTCACAGGAGATTTCCAGTACCTCTGCTGCATCCAGTTACTAGGCAAGAAAGCGTTAACTGGTAAGGGTTGCCTCAGAGCATTTTTTGGGACAGGTGAGGTTATGGCTTATTCCCCAGCTTCAGGTAGTACCATGCACAAGGAGCAGCTTTGGTGGGTGGCTGCAGAGCTGATTCCTCCCTTGTGACCAAGGCAGGAATTGTGGCTGGGCCCCTGCTATTTTCTGGTGATCCTCAGATCCTGGAAGAGAGCCTGGGGCCAACAACAGCTGTTGGAAATTACTGCAGCCCTCAGGCTTTCTTAATTTATACCAAGGATCAGCCCCGTGGCTGATAGCCCAGGACTGGGTGTGCACAAGGACCTTCTTGCACACGTCTTGCCTTGCACTAAGCTTGCCTTAATTACACAGGAGGATTGGGGTCTTTAGCTATCCTAATAGTTTTGCAGAAGAACAATTCACCGTAAGAATATGCAAAGCTAATGCAGAATACATGTAACAATCTGTGAACAGCAGGATGCCACTACACTCTGTTGTATTAATTCTGTTACATTTGTATGGCTTCAGGCTATTAGTTTTACAAAAAAAAAAAAAAAAAAAAGCATCTGATTAAAAAGAAGAATGCAGGCCTTGCCATATTTCCTGCTATATAATACTAAATTCATTGGGGAGGAAACTGTAAAAAGAAGAGTATTTACTGTTTCATCAACAGCTTGTTCTGCTACGTATATAGCAAAAAAACACAGGTTCCCGGAATCACTGGTACTTATCTGATCCCTATGTCACAAACCATATACAGCATCAAAAAAGTTACAGAGAACTTTAACTTGCCTTCAATTTAAAGTGTATTCTTAATGTTTCCGCAAGGAATGTGGACTACACGCTCTCAAGAAATATTGAGAGTCTGTCTGTATGTTTAAAGATGTGGAATAAAAAGATTAATTCCCCCCCCAGCCCAAACGTATTACTTGAAGCTTCACATCATTCATTGTTTTCTGCACGTTCAATTGGGACTTAGCTTCACCTGTTCATTATATGAAATCTGTCCCCACCTTGTGGTGATTTTGATACAGAGTGAATCCAACCTATGACAAGGATTTCATATTTCTAGAAACTAAATTTTACAAGAAGACAGGCTTCTGTTTAGGGCCTAATCCCCTTACTGCTGAAATGCATCATCAGCTTGTGGTGAAAACAATTTTGCATTCTGCTTGAGAGCTCTGTGCTTCAGGGCTCAGCCCCACCTGTGTTGGGAAAGGAGAACAGCAACACCCCCAGGTGTTCAGTGCAAGAGAAATTTCTACCAGAACCCAGCAAAAACACGACAACCGAATGGACATTTTCAAGTCCACTTTTCATAGGCTATTGCACAAACAAAAGACACATGTGGGGTTAGACTTGGGTCCAGTATATAATCAACCTCCTCTGTCTTCTCGTCTGTGACCTTTGCTGTGTTCTGTGCTGTTGGAGAAGACAGGACCTCTGTGACAACAGCTCCCCTGTTGCAGCAGAGTTAGGTACTGATAATTTAAATATTCTGTAGCAGGCAGGTGCCCAGATTAGAGTACCCAATTTTAGTCACTCACAATAAAAAAGGTTAGTAGAAAATGGAAGAGCTGCAAGGGATTGCTCTAAGGATGTTTGGAGGAACGGGAGGTCTATCTGGTGAGATTAAAAGAATTCAGCTTGTTCAACTGTCCCTTGCCAGCTGTCCATGAGAAAGTAGCTACCCCTTATCAGCACAGGAGGAGAACACCACCAGGGACAACTGGCAAAATACTGGCACCAGAAGAAACATAAACAAATTAGCTATAGATGTACACACTGGCCACGGATGAACAACTATTTGCATCATTGGACAACGGAGTTCCAGGACAGAGTTTCTCAGAGTTGGTGTGGGCAAAATAACCAAATACTGTTGAAACCGAGTTTGGACAATACACAAACACCATTTTACATTATTAAATTATATTGTGTCGTGATTTAACCCCAGCTGGCAACTAAGCACCACGCAGACGCTTCCTCACTCCCCCCCCAGTGGGATGGGGGAGAGAATCGGAAGAGTAAAAGTGAGAAAAATCGTGGGTTGGGTATTATCAACACTGTTTTCAGCACAAATCCAAAACATAGCTTCATACTAGCTTCTATGAAGAAAATTAACCCTATCCCAGCCAAAACCAGCACATATTGAAAAGCAGGCAATTAAACTCCATGACATAGAGCCCTTATCAGTGTTCAGATACAGTGTTTCTAAGCTCTGAAGTGTAAATATTTGTCTTTAAAATTTGACTTGAATTAGAACATTATTTCTTTTCTGGACTCAAAATTCCCTGGGTATCCACCTTATTAACAATGTGAATAACTACTTTATTCAAATAGTTTCATTTTCATAGTTTTATTTTCATCTTTATTTTATTAAGTCAGAAGCAGATAGATGTGATGTGACCTGGAAAACAGATGTGTTCTTTGAAACCCATCCATAAGCTGCAAAGTCCAGCAAAAAGAAAAAAAAAAAGATCAGCTCTCTAAAGCTCCACAGATGAGTTTCAGCTAATGGCATGTTTATTGTTTTGGAGCATTCTGTGTTCCCCGTGTCACAGCAATGGGTTGGGTCTGTGGGTGAAAACTGGACTGTACTCAATAAAGAGCAAACCTGCATTTGCTCAGGGGAGCTAGGTTTCTTACTGTGTGAACTACTCCCAAAGCAACATTCAAAGGAGATAATATTAATGACATACTAAATAATGAAATACTAAATAAAAGGCCCATATCACATCTTATTTTGGATCACCTTCATGTCTCCTTTAACTATGTGACTACATATCCATTCCGCACTGTGACTTGAGTTGGAAACGGTGTTATGCAGGAATGGATTTTAAGTATTACATATGACTGGATTAAAAAAAAACCTTGTGCTGTATATCTTCCCTTGTAGCACATACAGGAAGGTGTACAGCAGAGAAAAGTGTACCAAAAGTGGTCTGCTCTTGAAGAGGTCTGGAGGTCCCAACCTCTAATGACTATTTACCTAGTGCAAGTCATCTCTTTTTCCGCTTCAGTTTATGCAGCACTCATGCAGAATTACAAGCTATTTACTGTATGATCTATGTCTCAGACATTAGAGTGTGTGGACTGTATATCCATTCAATGGAACCTGTTCAAGTTACCTTGCTCCAAGCATCTGCATCAGAAGCAAAATTTGAAATATAAGGTTTATTATGTGTGCCACACTGTAAGGAAAAATCAGTTTTTCAACGTATAGTGACACTTTTTTTTAAAGAGGTGTTTGTTACTATTACTATTACTATTGTGAAGGTTGAAGTTTGTTTCTAAACAAATTCTTCAAAAAAACTCAGGTCACAGAACATCGTCAAATACTTTAAAAAAAGTATCAAAAGACTACTTGGAAACTTCATTGTAATATTCAAAAATTAGCCACTATAATAATTGAATTTAAAATATAGCATGGTTCAGTTGTTTTTCTCTTCAGGCAAAGAAGTAGCACGGTGAATTCAAATACAGGTTCTCATGTGTTCTTTTAGGGTATTATGAAAAACATCACTTCGCTATCCTTCCACTCACAGCAGTCATTTTCTCTAATTAACTTCTGCTTTATACTGTAAAACAAACTTGTATTCGGTTTATATTCTCATGTAAAATCAATGTTCTTCCATCCATTCTGCTGTTTTGAAAGAAAGAAAAAAGAGCAGACAGAAACATCTCAAATATAGTACTCTGTAGTTATGCAACATTACATTTTCTATATCCTGTAAAATGAATTGAATGATTATACACAAACAAAGCCACCCCTTATCCTCTTGCAAGTGATGACTTCATAAAAATGTCATCAAGGTTCTCATTCTCTGCTGTAAAGAAATGGGAAAGTAAAGAAATCCGTCATGCAAAAAGCCACATAAATGTGCAATGCAATGCAAACCTTAGCAGTCAAAAGACAGTTTCCAAGTAACGAGCTAAGAATATTAATACCTACAAGCATGTCTCACCTTGAATCATTTCACTCTCACATATTTCAGTAGCAAACTTATGTCAACATTATGAAGCAATTCTAAAACCTAAACTGCTGTACGTACCTTCACTCAAGCAGCCACATCTCCTACTTCATAACTTCCCTATCGTATTTGTGAACTATACAGTGTCTGCTCAGTTTTCATTCTGATCTCTTTCTAGTTTTAGCCTGGATGTCTTGCCGTAAACGAGTCCTTGATCAAATAAATCCCACTATAGAACTATCTAAAACATTCAACCCTGATAGTAAAAATAAAGAAATAACTATTGAAAGGATGGTTTTATATCTTCAGATACAGCTAGGGGCAAAGTGTGTTCATCAGAATTTTGTAAAAAAAATCTGGATAGCTGCCTGTTGCTTGGATGAAGAACATTCACTGCATACTTGTTCCTCCCACAGACCCCAAGGATGCAAACGGGTACTATGTATATTGTATCATTTTCAACTGTATTCTAACCCAGAGATATGAATAAAATGCTGTTCATTACACAAAGGGAGAAAGAAGCAGGGGAAGGCGCTGGATTAGTTACACAACTCAGAAAGCTGAATTTTTACATTATTCTTTCTGAGATAAAGCCTGAAGAGGCACATTTTCCAGGAAAACACTGTCAGGGTGGGAGAAACGGAAGGACCCAGGGAACTCAGTTTGTTTCCATAATGGAAGTTCATATTTAAAGGAAGCAATAAAACATGAACACTGAATTCAAATCCCTGCAAAATTTCATTACATTTGACTTAATTTCCAATCCTCTATTCAGACTTACGTATACACCAGGTAAGGTTCTGAAGGAATAGACGCATGTAATATTCTGATGCAAATATAATATTCTGATTCTTCTCCATTAGAGGCTAAGATGCAAAGTCCCCTGAAAATTATGGCAGTCTTCCTTTGGGTATGAGTAGACTTGAATATGGACCAAGATTATAGGCATCTAATATGGACTCATTTTTACTTCAGAAAAGTCACCCAGTGATATTTCCATCAAAGAGGGTTAAAATATAATTATAACATCTTGAAAGTTTTCAGTTCTGAACTTCAATCCCAACTCAACCACAAGTGCTAATTCAGAGCCCTATCTCCATAGGTCTTCCTTACCAAGCCTAAATATTACCTTCACTTCTTTGACCCTTGTGGATGGGTTCTTTTGGTGATTTTTTTTTTTCCCTCTTCTATGTTATGTAGAGTAAGCTTAGTAACTTTTAATCACTTACCTTTTTCATTTCCGTTTGCATATTGTGGAGGCTTGTTTTTGTCAATGCTGTTAAAGCTCTGGCTTCTCCGATTTAAATTAGACGCTCCCTGGACTTTGGCACTGCTGCCTGCAGCTGGCACCCTTGAGGGTCCTGGAAGCCTGGAATGGCATAATTGGAAATCAGTTCATTTTATGTAATGCAACATATAGAGGAGGTAGTATGCAAATATCAGACCAGAATTTAAAACCAACAACTGAAAACAATTATGCAACAATGAACAGGAGGATTCAAATTAGTTAGACTCCACAAATGAAAATAAAAGCTTATCCTTACGCACACAAAAGGGATAAAGATGCTTTCTAGAGTCACAAGACATGTAAGAAGATGCTTTGCATTTGCCATTAACATTGCTAAAACAGATTCACCCTAAAAAAACATTAAAGTGCAATATCAACTTTTATTTAAATCTGTCACTTTTGAAGATGAAATGTTACAGAAATTGATTAGAAAGCACAACAATACATAGTTGAGAAATATTTCATATCTCTCACTCTAATAACTGTTTCATAGCTGTGTTTAGCATAAAAGCTGTTTTTTTTAGTTATCATCTTTGGTTATTTTTCAGAGGACTATTGGTTAAAGCACTTCCACCTTATTATTTTAAATGAAAAATATTGAAAATACATATTTTAGCTAGATGCTACAGATGCATGTGTACCTTTTAGATAGAAGTATATAATGTAGACTATACAGTTCATTTGTTAGTATTTGCTGCCACCATCTGAACCTTACTGTGTGGCTACGCTAAGGAAAAAAATGTAGACTCTGTTGTCCCTGGTGTATGTAAGCCTGCATCTTTTTTCTGTCTGAATCTGTTCTCTGATGTAAGATTCTTTAATACATGCTTACTTCAAACTTTCTGCAGCATCTTTGTGGGCACCCCCACTCCTCTCCAGTTTTGTTATCTGATAGGCAAAATGAAATGCTCGAATCAGCAAGAGGCTTCTCTTCAAATTTATCAACTTCTGTTTCTCACTTATTGGAATGATACGATGATTTTAATAGTGGCAATACAAATTATACCAGAGTTATCGAATTCTGTTAGTTTCACTATATTACGAAAGAGCAGCATCAGAAGGGAGAAAAAAATCACGTTACAAAGAATTACAAAACGTTAGATTTCTTCCAAACTTTTTTTGTTTAATATACTGGTATAACAGAAATGTTCAAATTATTTTATTTTCATTAGTGAACATATGTAAACAGCTCCATGTTCTCTTCCTTTACCAATTTAAGCCTCAGAGAGCTAATCCATTAGTTATTTTTATGGCTCATTCTGGCCGCCAGCCTGCCCTGCTAGTCTCTGTGCCGAGGCCAGAGCAGACTGTCTCTGCTCTGCAGCTGTACGCATGCTAACCTTTACCGTGACCCATGATTTCGAGTGATCTTCTGTTCCCTGAAGAATGCACTAAAACAAACTTAAAAATCCATTTGCTCCTTCTCATTACCCTAATTTGACAGGCAGTAAGAGCCCTGAGATCGTTTGTCAAAGGTAATGAAAAAAGCAATGAGAAGGCATGTGCAACACTGGAAACTCATCTGTTTTGTTAAAATACAAAATACTTCTGCATATATTCTGCATGCCAGAATTCGAGAACTTGCCACAGTAAGCACATTATACATGAGGTCATTTGCTCTACGCACTTTCCAGTTTACCTCATTTTCTGTCTTTTTTAATTGAATTCAGGTTTTAAATTGCTCTTGCAGAATCATGTTAAGCAGCTAAGGAAATGCAAAGAGAAGAATAACAAGTAAGGGACAAGTCACATACCTCTGAACAGGCTTCGGAAACACTGCCACAGATTTAAAGTATTAGACAATAAGACTGTTAACCCYGACATGTTGAATGTGGACAAGACAGGAACATCAGCAATAAGGAAAACTGAAGACCTATAAATGCAGGTGCAAAGCAACTGGACCGTGGTATAGCTCATTCCAAGCTATCACCAGCAACTCAAATTGTGTTAGTGCGCTATACTGCAAAATGCAATCTTTATTGTAGATTATGCAATTTAGAGTTCATTGTTCTCACCAATGAACTGTACAGCAAAGGTATAATTAATGAACGCATTAATTATCCCCCACAAAAAAAAAAGCTAGAAACAAGATTAAGCTTTAGACCTCAGTTTCTTTCTTCTGCAATCTGGCTTGTAGATTTTAGTGCTCACGGAAGTGATAAAGTAAAAGTACTGATGAAATCTGAAACAGGTCAGCTCCTACACACAGCTCTGTCAAATTCACTGCCAAAACAAAGCATCTCATTAGTGGGGACTGTGTGCGGGCTACTCTTGACGGAGCAGAAGTCTTGGAAGTGGTTCTTTTTTTCTGCTCTATTTTGCTTCTGCTGAACTTGGCTCTGTGAACTCAACTTCTCAGGTGGGTTTGCGATACATGCAAAACAGCTAGTGGGAATTGGGATGGACTCCCAAACTTCTTTTCACTCATGACTAAAGTAAGGATTTGAGCCAGAGAGTAGAGAGCACTAAAATCACCAACTAATCCTTCACATCCAATATTTTACATGCAGGATACAAAGATGCAGGATACATAACAACCAGAAATATTACTAATATACAGTACAAATCAGCTCCTTCCAGTCCATACAAGGCTTTCCCGTGGCACAGCTCATCGTTGCAAAGCTTGCACGCATAACATAAATACACATTGTTTAATGTCTGCTTCTGTCCAAAGGATAAAATATCAATGGGCATATACTTGCTTGAGTATCACTAACAAGCAATAAATTAGAGATATTTAACTGACCTAGAAGTCTTTTTTTGACTGGTTGCAATTCCACTGTGATTAGACTGAGTTGCATATCTGGCTGTGAGACTGTATGAGAAGAAACAGAGAAATTGAATTAAAGAATTTCTTTGAACATGTATAGAAAGAACACACTTACCAGCAAACTATGAGTTAATGAATGCAAATTGAACATGGATAGAAAACACAAATTAACTGGCAAAAATATGAAATAATGCAAACATGCAGATTTTTATGAGAGATGCAATGCACAGATTATGAAATAATGGATATTGTTATAACTTGTCTCGTTTGCTAGAAATTATCTTAGGAATAGAAAATGCGGGCAAATTTCCAGTGACTGAATCACTGAAGTCTAGCTCGATTCACACAGAGTGCACCTCAAAACTTTGTGCCTTTTTTTTTCATCCACAAAAAGTACTAAGCACAAATATACAGCTACTGGTTTCTCCAGCAACCTGACTGGGTTCACAGTCTGGCAGTTAGGAATGAATTTGCTATACCAGGTCCAACGAGGACTCACAAAAATTCCTGCTAAAGAAAGGTGACCCTCCTGACAGTAGAGMTATATGGAAGAAGCATCCCATCATAATTTTCATTACTGTTACAGCAGCACCGGTCATGTATGTGATGCATTACCCAGGCAATGAATCAGAGACTTCATTAGGAAAGCCCTGACATATGTTTAGACTCACTGTTAAATTCCATAGGAAAATGCACCTTTGTCTATTAAGGCATCCGAATAGTGTTTCTGCAACAGAAGATATGCTGTGCTACAGGGCTAAGAACTGTATATTCCTTTTGATACCCAGCAATGTGCCATTACTAAACAGCAAATGTATGCCTCTATTTTTTTAGACATTTGCATAGGGGATATGTGAAAGGTATGGCCAAGGTAAGTCCTCCTGCCAGATAATTTCAGTGACTAGTAACAGGTGCATCCTTTGGGATCCACACAGCCTAAGGATATAGACAGGTGCCTAAGCCAGGTGCAATCACAACATCAAATTCCTTGCATTATTAAGGAAGTGACGGAGAACTGAGTAAGCAGAAACTCTGATAGTCATGGATTGTTTTTGTCTCTTACAGTTCTGCATCTTCCAGCAATTCTTCTGAGTAGCAGCAGAAACCACAGTGCTCTAGTCCCAGCTTTATAGACTGGCAGCACGTATAAGGAACACCTGGTGGTATTGAGTCTACCAGAAAAGTGTTAAGCAATTTCTGCTAGTCCACTGAAGCAGATAGCCTGAGTATAGAGCAGATGGGAGAAGCCTTCAAGGGAGAAAGGTTTTCCCATACTGGCACAGCAGTCCTGAAAAGGGGCAAGGGGAAGGCACAAACCAAGGGACAATGTGAGACTTGAATGGGATGCATGATTATTGTTACTTTACCAAATTAAACCCCAATAAAGGGTTCAGCATTGCCTCTGTGCCTGCCAATTACACGTGGCACATGTGCACACCATGAATATAAAAAAAAAGGAGAGTACTTCAGTCTTAAGAGGGCAAAAAGGAATCATTCAATATATCAAAGCAGCATTCAATCCTCTGACATATATCTTCACAGTAATGCTGACAAAGTGCTTTTTTATATGACCATAACTTCTGTGGGAATTATAATAAATTATAATAGTATCATAATAATTACAGTTTATATATTTTATCTATCTAGTCATTAGTATATCAAATTATATTTCACTTACAGCTATCTTTCTTAATAATGTCTGGACTTAGGATGCAAACGTGACATAGGATGTTTTGCTGAAGTTAATAAATTTGTGCCTGGCCAATAGGCACAATATTATAATAATAGCCCATCTTTTGATAAGATCTTCCACTCGTGTTTTTTTCAACATATTTAAAATGAAGGAATCTAGAAGTGGTTAGCTGGTTATCTGCATTGACTAAACTAAGAAGTTTGTGAGAAAAATGGTATGTCAAATAAAACCTTAGTGCATTTATGTTGTAAAAGGTAAAATGATACACAATACAATCAACACGGACAGTGAGCTGGAAAAATAGAGTGAATAGGAAGCATTGCCATAGCGTATCGTAGCTTTTCTACCTCAAACAACACAATTCCAAAGTAACTGGAAAGATCAGATAACTTAATCTCGGTGATGTTGCCGAGTTGTTGATAAGCTAGCCCACAGACAGATGGCACTTTTTTTTTCCTTTTTCTTTTTAATAGCAATAAATACATGAAGCACCTATCTGGAAATGCTTGCTAGAATGCTTTCCTTCCATGCCTGTTACTTGGGACTTCATCCACTAGCAAATTCATGAAACGTCAGCTTATAGACTGCATTCAAACTTTCCAGACAGGCTTGAAAGGCATTGATGGATGTGTCAATGTCAGTGAAGCATCATTTCTACTGTGACTGGGTGAATTTATTTTCCAAAGTAATATGACAAATGAAAGGGAAAAAGAGAACTTTAACAGCTAATAAACCAGGCGCATCAAGTTCCTAATGACTTTGGGTTTTCCTTCTCAATTAGCACTGGATGTGCTGGACCGATCAAAGTTTTGCACAGATGCCTGTTTCCCAACTGCTGGTTCCACTATTACAGTTGTGAACTGCAACACGTCTAAAGTCCACCCACTCTTCTAAATGTATAAACAAATATTTACCTGCTGCCCTCCATCCTACCAAATAATTGTCTGTGGGTAACATCTGGCAGTCAGGAAAATAAAACTCTTTTGCTTAAAACAGTCATTTTTTATGCTTATAGATCCACACAAAGGTTTAATAAATATGTGCCTGCATTAAAACAGCACAGTAGAAGTTTAGGACAAGGAAGGATTTATTTGTCAGAGGGTTGGAAAGGGGGATTTTCAAAGCCTCTAGTTCTCAGCTGTCTGCTCCCAAGACCCTTTCCACTGCCGTAATACTCCCACCAGTAGTCTTCCCTGACATGGTCACAGCTTTGACTCCTCAGAGGAGCAACAGCAGTTGCCTGCAAAGCCCAGCCACGGCATATTGGCAGGAAGGGGACATACAAACTACAGAGGAGACCAACCCTGACTGCAGAGCCAGCAGGAAACCCCACTGCTCCCAGAGCTACAGCCCTGTCTTTCAGTCCTGGACCTGGGCCAGGAACAGTCCTTCTGGTCTCTGGCTTCATGCTTAACTCTCCCGTTTCACCTAATGCATAGGGGAAGAGAAGGCAGATGCTCCTGGTTAGGCAAATCCTGTTCAAAAGAGGTAAAATGGTATACACGCATCTCATTCCAAATCCTTAGAAATCATCTGGACTCTGCAAACTGGATTCCAGGTGGAAATCAAGCTGCCATACTTTCTCTTGCAAACCAGGGAAACACTAGTCAACACAGCAGATATGAAATGGTGACACTGGGTAATTTCTGTTGCTGCTCCCTTGGTGAAATGCCATGAGAAAGTGGAATAAACATGCTGCGACTACCCAGAAAGGCAGTTCAGCACAGCGGTAGCTGGGGTCGTACTGAGAAGGAAGCTACAGAGATGTTAGCGATTGTACTGACCCTGAGGTGCTGATGGGGAACACCACAGCTGTACTACAGCCATGCTGGTTGCAGGAACCAGGACTCTGTGCTGCGCCACGTGGCCATGCAGCACAGTCAGTCACTTGGGGAGCTATGCACCATGTTCCACCAAGGCAGGGAATCGATTGAGGGCATGYAGTTGCAGGCAGGAGAAAAGGGTTAAGAAATGGTCCTAAAAGGTGTAGGGGATCCTAGGGAGTCAATACAAGCTACAATACTAAAGGTTCTTAAATGCCCTCCCACTGAAAGTGAAGTGAAATATTCAACTGAAATGGGCAAATAAGAACAAAGATGAAGAGGGAAGGCAAGTGACTGCTCAATGCTGGACTAAACTGCCAGAAAGTCTGTCTTGCTGCTATATAAATAGCACGGTATATCAGGAAAGAAGCAGCTCCTTGAAAGTGTGTATACCACGTAAAGCTGAAGGATGGAGCTCCTATAAACCTGGACACAGAGCATGAATCAAGCCGAAAATATATTAACCTCCTCCTTCAAAAAGTAACCCATGCAGCGTCACCCTGAATATAATCTACTTTCTATTAACAGTCTTTCGAAAGATCAAAAGGATCATGTTACATCACACTGTCATTTTCCTATAATGTTAAGAGTCACATGGTGGTTCTAAAATGCCAGCTGTGTGATCTGTTAAAATTAGACAAAAGGCAAAGGGGTTTGTAGTATGTAATCAAAGTCTTTCCACCTTAGTGGCATACTTGAATTTTAATATGCTGTTGATCTTATAAAATGCATTTATATCACTAGGGTGATTGCACTCCAGAACTGTTTGAGACTTTTCTATTAGAATGATTCCCTGATAAAAAAACTAGATTAAATAGAATGAATTTTCAATGGGAGAATTTCCCTGGAAGATCTTGATTGTGCTGTATACAATTTCTATTTATTTATTTGTTTGTTTGTTTATTTATTTAACAAACTCCTTGGCTGCATAATTCTCATCAGCCTGCCTGGCAAAAAGCACGAGAGATAACATTCTAAGGTTCACCTGACTCCGAATCCGAACAACAAAAATCTGAAACAACAAAACAACAAAATCCGAAACAAAAGTTTCCAGGCTCCTCACCATACCAAACAGTCTGGGCACATAAAAGATCCCTGATTCCTCAAATGAACAGCCAAGGAAGACTGAGGAGAAAACCAAAAAACCTGAATTTTCCCATGAACAATATTTTTCAGACATTTCTTTTGCCTTTTTAGCCCAGTCCTGGTGAATTAATATATGCTTATATCTACATATATGTATCTATCTACATATATTTTTTTTTTTWAAAATTGTTTATTTATATATAAATGTTATGTAAGTATGTGCATTTTATAGATATATCTATATTTTATATTTTATAGATGTATATTTTATATATATATCTAACACAGAAACACACATTTATTTTTTCATTGACAAGAGGGAATGTCTATGGCTTAGGCAGTTCTAGCTCATACCATGTCATCTGTTCTATATTAGGTGGACATGTCTCCTTTCCACTCTTTGAACTTCTGGCATCTTATACAAGAAGTCTGCCTCCAACTGATTCAGGCTTGGAGGTAGAAGTAAAATTGTGTTTTCAATGTTTTCCTGTTGTTCACAGTTCATAAACCAAAACTCAGATAACCCAGTTTTGCATCAACATTTATGTCCTTGCAGAACACAGTGACTTGTAATAAGAATGAATCGTCTACCACAGTGACCATACCTTCCCACCCTGGTCCCAGTATTTGTGCTATAGTTATTTTGTGGAATTTAATGAAAGAATATATGAAATCACAACCTTAAAGAAACAGAAAGGATATCAACTAAGTAATAAATGTGCTACTTAGCTACTGTGCTTAACCTGAACTGTAATTCACCTTAAGTAACGCAAACAATCTTTTAAAAAACATTAATTTTTCTGACCAAATTGGCCAAGTGGATAACAGCATGCTGCCAGAACGAGGACTATGCCCTTAGGGGCCAATCGTACCCTTTTATGACCTTATCTCCATACCATTTATGATCTTGCAGTAGAACAAAATTATATCATATGATCTGCACAGTAGCATATGTCACTATTCTGCTTCACAGTTTGGTAGAATAAGACTGTAATAAAGTTTTCTCCTAGAGGTAATGAAAAAGAGGGTGCCAGAAAGCCTGAGGCTGTCACTTTTTCCAATCTACACTCACTGTCTTTTGAACGCTTTCATAGATTTCCAGAAAATCCACATTCATCAACACATCCTAAAGTATAGTTGGGATTCCTATAAACCTGCATCAGTCAACCGATTAACACACAGTTAAGGCTGTTCTTATTTAAGGTATTAAAGTACATTTATGAGCATTTTGTTGGGTCTCCCCATTGACTCTAAACTAATAAAGGGCTATGCAATACAAAGAAATTGCAAAACCTTCTACCAACATTTTAGCTATGTTCACATAAGCATTTTCAAAAAAGCAGATCAAAACACAAATACATATATAAGTGATTTTCCTAAGCTGCTAATTATCTCTTGTAAGTGTGATGAATTTTAAATATAACAAAAGCTCATTTTTTCACTTCTATTTTCATCCATTTTCCATGGGCACTAATTGTTATAAACAGCACTGCCTAGGCTTCTTTAGAAGTATATGGATTTTTAATTTTTTTTTTTTTTTTGGTCAATGAAGACAGAAAGTAATCTCCATAGCAGGTACAAAGTGTACTGTTATTTCATTAACTGGTATCTGCAAAACACCAATATGTAGAATATCACATTTGTTGAACAGTCTGTGAAAATATTAAGAGATTAAAGTTGATAAAAAGGACTGACAGTAGCAAAGAGAGTAGCAGTACGAAGATAAAACTATGACTTAAGTGAATGCAAGAATGCAAGGAAAAGACTGAGTCATACGTTGCTATCAAGGGATCTATCAAGGAATAAATAGGAATAAGGAAAGAACATTTTGCTTCATAATAAGTAAGAAAATAAATCATAGGACAAAAGAAAGAATGAAGACCGCAATAGTTCATTATGGCTGCCATTGAACTTTACATTTATTTGAGGTATATTTGCTATATACACGAAATTACAGGCAACCTCAAACGTTTGCAAGACGTCAGAATTAAATAGGTGGAAGACCTGGGAAAGGAAAAAATGCTTGGACACAATTTCAGCAGAACTCATTTTCAGAGAATGAGAAGAATTAATGAATCTGTATGGAGAGTGAGAGTAGAGCAACAAAGAATACCTGAAGGGAAAATAACTATATTATAAAGCATCTGTTCCTTCAAAAGGAAATACATAAAAAGTTGGATTAAAATGTTACAAGGATGAATGGAACACTTCCCATTAAATTCTACATGATCTGGATTAGCAACAGTGAAAATTATGGCCAAAGTGCATCAAAACTGAAATATAAAAAGTAATCATGAGTGGCAAAGGAGACAAGTCCAAGACAATGAGAATATCTGAAATGCACAAGATGAAAATCGTCACTAAACTGAATTAAAACACTCTTTTGAAAACTGTCTGAAGAACAGACAACGAGGAAGGATCACAGTCGCATTTTGACATGCAAACAGAACAAGAGGCAGAGAAAGAAGTATCACTGTTGAGCAGATGGCTGAAGTAATTTATAAACAGTAGAAATCAGTGTTAACTACGTGTCACAGGTTCCTAAAGAAAATGTTCAAACAAATATCAGGTACTTTGCAGGGAGGAAGAACTGTAGAACGTACTAAATAACACACAAGGGCAGGTACCAACCAATAAAGGACAAGTGTTTCAGGATCCAGCCCACAGAATTATGTAAGAAGGTAATAGATATAAGCAGTTTCTGAGAGGTTGGTAGTGAAAAGTTTAAATAAGAGATGAAATGTTAAAAAAAAATCTTAAAAGCTATTGAGAGGCTACAAAATGCTTTATAATTTACATTTTTATATTTTCTATCTAGAATGTGCTATATTATCCTATAGCTATAGAAAAGACCATTTGTTCTAGAAATTGAAAGTCACTTTAAAAGCCATTTTTTTCCTTAGTTAAGCTTGAGAAATACTATTACTTGTCTTCTTATCTTAGAAAGGATGGGATACAGGTGAGAAGTATGTGAAAAATACATTCTTGCTATCGCATTGTTCTGCCTTTTCTGTATGAAGGTTATTAGAAAGGTTAGTCATTCGCCATTATCAAAAAGTAACCCTTTTGTCTATGGTAATTTTTAAGTCTCAAATGCAACAGAAGTATGTATTATGAAACTTCAAATAGTGCTGATGCATTTTTTGCAGGCTGTTTCAAAATATAGCCAAATTTTAGAAAAAAATCAAAATAATTGCTAATGAAACTGTGCCAGTAATATTAATATGTAGGAGGCAATGAAGGTGCATTTTTTACATATTGCTCTGTCAATATATCATAGCTGTAGCCTAGAAAACTCCTGAAACTGCAGTAATCCCCAGCATGTAATGAGAGTTACATAAAATGTGTAAATTAATTTCATAGCTGTGTGAGGTAAATAAATGGAATGCACAAGAGCCACTTTTTCTGATGACCTATATAGTGCTTATGACAGCAACAAATCTCTTCTCTAATTTATGCAACTCATCATTATTAAATATCATCTATTTGTTTAGGTACACAGTTAACTGATTTAATTGGTACAGAGAGATACAATATACTTTAGTGACTTGGACTTCAGGACAATGACGATGAAAGAACTTCCTTCCTAAAGTTTCTTTTGTTGGGAACTGTGAGGACTGCAATGATTGCGTCTTTGAGGAGTAGAACAAAATGGGGCCAAAGGTGATTTTCAAGATAGAAAGATAGCTCAGTTAAAGTAAAATTAAATCCCTAAGGTCCATTTGAAGGTCAGCTGCTGCAGATCCTGGTGCAATCACATTAAGCAATTCATTCTGCATTATCTTCCAGACACATAAAAATACATCAAATTAGGCTAACGGCAGTTTGTTCGCTTAGACCCTTACTAGAAAACAGAACAGAAAGAAGAAATAAACCTTTTCCTAATTTTTCTTCTTTACAGTCATCAAATAATGATTCCGTAGGGGGAAAAGCAGGAACTACCTAGCTGTTTCCCTTCCTTAAAACCAAGTGACTAGCAGTGGCAAGAGCTAAGGACAGCGAAGAGACTTGGTTCATCACTTTCCTTTCCATTAGCCAAGGAAGACATATGACTATTTACACATTCCATTTTTTAGCCCATGTCAGTGCAATGCACTTGGTGCAGACTGTTAAGGTTATATTTTTAAGCCTTAAGAACACTGAAACAAAGGCCTTTTTCTAAATTGAGAGTGGTGTAACCAAGATTCGCATACGGATTGCCAGTATTCTGGCATGGATCTATTTAAATTCATAATCATAACCACTACATTTGCATTACTGTATTTCACACAGCACAAGCTGTGTGTCCAATATGCTTCATTTTTTCCCTAGTACATCTGAGCAGAAGGCAACATGAAACCCAGTTCATTGCAGTAGTTATATATGCAACTGCCTGTAGAAATCAGCTACCTAACTTTGTTTATGCGCCTAGGAAAACCAGGGTGCTCTTTTAATACAACAAATTTAACAAAATCCATCTGGACCTCAAGCTGTGCTCATCATTCCTGTACGTGATAAAATAGTTTGTCCGTCTTGGGGAATTTTGCTGACAGCTTACTGAAACCAGTTACTGCCTAATCCATAAATGAGACAGAACTTCTTTCATCCACATGTGTTTTCTCTTAGTATCTGGGTGGTTGAAAGATCATCACTGCAGAAAGTTTAGATGTATTGCTGTGATAATGGAATCCACTAGCAAAGCGAAGCATAAAAATATAATGTAACCATTGTTGTCATCTATCTCTACTGACAGATATAAATAAGGCCACCAGCACTGTATTTTTTTAACTACATCTCAAAGCTCCAACAAAGTCATAAATAAAGAGTGAAGTGCCTACCTCAGATTTTGAAGTATTCAATTCCTACAGTTAGACATACAACAACATAGGAAATTTCAGGATAAAAAGAAATCAGAAATCACATCTAAAACCATTCTCTCCCTTAGGTTACCGTTCATTATTTACCACAGATTTTTCCACTAATCGTTTAAATAATTTTAAAAGTGTTTATACTTAGCGGTACAAAATTACAATCTTCCATAAATAAAGCATATTCTTTGCAATGAGATTTCACTTACCATAAATCAACTTCCTTCGTTCTTTTTACATTTAATTTGAAATGTTGCTGTTGGTCCTAGGATTAGATAGGCCAATGATACTTTTTCACATGCAGTATCTTGCTCCCCTTCTGTGCGTACAATTTTCACAATGCTGAGCTTGGTTACGGACAGATTACATGGGATTAGGAGTGTTAAAGTATTGCCATACTGACCAATTTTAGATAACTTTGGTAGGAGCCTGCTGTAGAAAATTCATTATCCTCCTATGCAAACTTTACACTAAGGGGAGAGAGGCTCTTCCAGAAATCAGTTTAATTACATTCCTGATCTGTGTTGTCTCCTGTAGGAGACATCGATTGTCCAAGGACAACTAGCCTCCTGAATTAGTCTCCTGAATTCCCCATTTCTGCACAAACCTAATCCTGTCGATCTCATGATATTCTGATTATAACCTTCCCCTGGGGCTTCTGTTTGTTTACCTTATCAAAACAACCTGGCTATGAAAGCTGTAGAGTCCTAATATCATTTTTTGTGCCTGCTTCAGCTTTTGTTGACAAAGGGCCCAAACACTCTCTCACTGAGGTTGACACTAAAGTAGTTTGGCTTCGGTGGCATGCGGAACGGGCTCAGACCCAGTAATGATCACAGACATCGATCATTACTGAGGACATCATAACCTGGAAATCAGGATGAGAGTACCATCATCATCATCATCATCATCATCAGGACCACTCTCTTAAATTAGGAGAGTGAGACACTAGCCCTGTACATACAAGGACAAAACTTCCTTGGTCTTCAGCAGGGCCTGAATGCTACCACTTCTGTATCTTGACCATCTTCTGTGTGACTTCTCAGAGGTATTTCCCTCTCCCATGTATAATCTGTCTTTCTCTCTGAAACAGTGGAGAGCATCACCTTTTCATACTTGTTTAATAAAGCACACACAACGGCTTTTTACCTCCTAGGAAATCAAGTTGAAATTAAGCAATATGCTTACTATACCTTTGCTGGAAGCAACAAAGAAGAAAACTTTTCCGATGGAATAATCTAACCTAAAGTAACTGCAATTATTAAGACACAGTTTCACAGACTTAAATTACAACATGAAATGTGATTGCTTACTGAACATTTTAAAAAAGTAAAGTCTATAAAAAGCATCCACCTTTTCCAGTGTATATGTTTTGCTTACATGTCTGCACACATACAAACACGTACATATCAAACAGACTTAAATGTACACAGTGCCTCAGAAAGACAGCTTTCTTTCTCTGGTGTCTAACACAGTAGCAGTTGAGTCTTCAAGTAAAAGAAAATACCCATAGGTATAAGAAGATAATTTTCACAATACCCTTGAAAATTTACTCAAATTATGTTTGAAGAGTTTTGCCATTACTGAATAAAAATGAATGTGCCATTCAGGTGTTCGCTACTATATTCATTATCTGGCCTCTGCCATAATAATAAGATAAATTTTCTTGTTCCTCTCAAAACCCTGAAAGAACTATTTCTAGGCAATAAAGGACCACAGACCAAACTAATGGAAAATAATCTCTGTTATGTGCATTTGCCAAATAATTTTTCTAACATATACACCATGAGTAATTTGCTGCCTTAAGGTTTCTACATGCCAGCCCTTTTCACAGTATAAAATGTCAGAAAACAGAAAGTATTAAGGATTTTTAAAAGCATATTCAGAACTGCAACAGGCTAATAAAGAAAGTGAGGCATAGCTGCACAATAAATGTGTAATAATAAATTGCCTTAAAGATTAACATCCACTATGAAAGGATAAAATAGCTCATTTTATCACCACTACTTTAGGAAAAAAGTGAAATTACTCTATGATTGATAGTAATTAGATTATCTATTGAGTTAATAATTTCACATGGAAAAGGTGAAGAATGTGACATTATTACACACCTTAGATTTTATCACTTTTCAATACTCTTCATTCAATGAAAGAGGAAGGTTTAAGTATCTGTATGAAACTACTTTTTGCCAAAAATACCTAAAGGTCTCAAGTGTCCATTGGAGCAGCGGTATGAGTTCCTTAGGACCTTCTAAATCATGAACTCCTGCCCTGTAAATCAGTCAGTCATGTTGGTTCCTTCCGTAATTAATGCTGAGACACAGCTGACATGAAAGCAATCATATCACAGAAATCAGTCTTGAGAGTCATGTAAGCTACCTGTCCACATTTCAGATGGCAAAAGGCAGGCAAGAGGCAAGATGAATCCCATCAAAGGCATCTTTTCTTTTTTAATTTCATATTTTGGCTTCTTTCTAAACAGAAGCTTTTATTTACTCATTAACAGTTTAAAACTAAAAAGCTGTTTGGGAAACCATTTTGAATTATTTTCCAAAATATTGTTTTAATGGGAAAAAAAGAATTAATTAAATTAAATTAAATGACTGCTATGAAAAGAAGGGTTGCTAAGTCCACCAGAGAGAGTTCATATCAATGTATACTTGTATAAGCCCATCTATTTGTGGAAACCCTGTTTTTCAAATGTAGGAATTTTTCTTAGAAGGGGACATATTATTTTATGCTAATTTCCTAATTTTACTTCAAAACAGTGACAAATGAAAAAGCCAATTAGTATTTTAAAAAAATCTATGTTTCTGTTTGTTTCTATGTCCTGGAGCTCCTTGTTTTGCTAGCAGCTCAGAATACTAGACGTATTTGTAGCAGAAGATAGAAATCTTCCATACAGAAGAAAGCTTTTAGAAGTAGGGACTTTCTTCATCCTTAAAGTCTTTACTGAAAAATGTATGGATAGAGAAAATCATATTCTCTCAGGCAGTACAGAAGTTTATGGTGGCAAACATTGAACTCCTGTGTATGTGAAAGCAAACAGAAAAATTCTTGCTTTCAGTTTACAGATAGGAAATAAGAAAGATGGTATCAATCTCGGTGTAATAATTTTTTACATAGAAACATTTTGCAGCTGAAACATAGCTATGACTAGAAGTTTAATCAAAAAATGAAAAGATTTTAAACTCCTGGCATTGAAGTAGAAGGTCTAAAGCACACCGATGGAAGTAGAAATTTTGTTAAACCAGCCTTAGATGTCACTTTACGAAGGTTTGAATGCTGGGGTTCTGGACATGGAATGATTGCCTTTCCTCCTAATGAAGTATATTTAAACATAGCAACATAAAAGAGGAGAAAAAGGTGCTGAAGGACCATGAGATCTTGGGGAATTATAATGAAAAGAAAGCTTTATAAAAACTTCATCCCCTCTTTGCCTACCATTCCTGAGCAGACAAAGGACTAGTGTGCAATCGCTGTCTTCCAAATAGTAAACTGCATTGCTCCAAGCTTTTTTGGACAAACAGAATTCCTTTCAATAGCAGTGATGTATAAAGGAACATGGTAACTATTTTTTTATTAAAAATTCACCATGGGTAAATTAGAAAAGCAGGAAATGTTTCAGTTCTTTTACTAAATTATAAACAAAAAACAATAACCAAAGGTATTTACATGAAGCTGGCTAAGCCCTTAATTCCACTGATTAAAGCAGTGAACACTTGTAGACCTACATTCAGAATGTCTTCCTTATGATAGGAAAAACAGTTAATTTCTGAATAACAAGATGTTATTGCCTCTTATGCAGTATTACATATCCTTCAGAAAGCAGAAATTCAACTTCAGAAAATGTTGAGAGTGGTCAGATTCTTCTAGGATCACACCATAATTCCCTAGATTACTTGTTAATAGGAAACTTCACAGAGAAAGGATTCAAAGACATTAATTTTCAGAAGCAGAGAAAAAAAATGCATTTCACATTGTAATGCCCAAGGCAAACACAAGTGTATCTTAATTTTTGTATCAAATGAGGTAACTAAAATGCCATCAGCAACATTTTCCTGTAAACATATTTTTACAACATTCCTAGTTTCAAGACAAAGATTTCTATTAGGCTGAAGTGTGAAAAGTTTTCTCAACTGAAGAAGAAATATGTTTCTTATAAACACGAAAGGGTAATTTAGATATGAATGGACTCAAGAACCAAAATTTCATTATTGTAGTCTGATACTTTTAATCCATCCTAGGTCATTGACTTAACATATTCTAGACATACAATTGTCTAGAATAATAATATATCAAACAAGTATTAAACCCAACACAGCAATATATAAAGCTCTTCATTAAACTACACTTTACATAGTCCTACATGTGAATCGCTTTTTTTTAACTTCCTCAATAAAGTATTCGTTGCTAATACTTTTTCCATTTAAATAGATATTTGTATTTAAAACTGATTATTTTGTCATGGCCAGTAAGCAACTACCTTCTCAAAATATGTTTTCAGCTTCAGTCTGAAAGCAATGTAATTCAGCAATTAAGGATTCTGCTGAGTGCTTTGCTTTCCTAAAACTAAATCATAAACCAACCACTTAAAAGAAAGTAGATTAAGGCCATTTCTTCTCCCTTTCAAAAAACATTCAAATAGAATTAGGCACTCAAAAACAGAATGCGTGGGGATGAAAAGAGTTTATAACAAATGACAGTATTAATTGTGCCTTTTCCCCATGTATTTTGCTAATCATTTGAAATCATTCATTTAGATGTGGAACTGGGTATGTGAGGAAAACATGAAAATAACCAGTGTTCTAACCTCAGGGTGTGCTAACAGTCTCTTAATGTGCAAAGGACAGTAGAATCAATAATAAAGTGAAAGAATGCTTTAAAATTAATTAAAATTTGAACTAAATTTAATCTGGAATGTTCTCTGTTCTCACTCTAGCTTTACTCCCAAGAAATGCAAGCTTAATACCAAACACTTAAGATATTGTTTTCCTACATCCATTGCAAAAATAGCTAAAAAAAGAAAAAGCCAGTATTTTAAGTCTTAAAGTGGCCTAATTTCTTCACAAAATTTTGTCTTTTTTGAACAGACAAATAAAAAGCTTTTACACCTGAGGAAATTAACTTTTTAACCTACCTCGACTGCATATCTTGGTGTGTTTTGGACTGGCTGATTTCAGCTGGAGACGAAGGGACTTGCTGTTGTAGCTCCACCAAAGACTGGTAGTACTGTTGCTGATGATGTTGCTGCTGTTTGTACCGAGACAAACTGAAAAACAGCCCTAAAATGGCTTTCAAATTTCCATTCCTTATTTCTATTTAAAAAAAAAGAAAAAGAAAAAGAAGTGAAAACACTGTGGTTTTAAACTTCAGTTTTATAACAGTTTTATACCAAAACATCTCTGTACATACCTATAGCTATACATGTTTATGCCTTATATCTCTTCATTTACCTCTAATATCAGGGACGTGTTCGGTATCACTGATACTTTATTGTTTGTTATAATCTTTGCTTATTTACGTGTCATTGTTGCAATAAATACATATCTCCATAAGGTCCTCATGATGAGTCTTATGTGCACGGTCATAAAGAAAAGTACACCAAACCTTAAATAATAAACATAATCTGAAATGAATACTCCTGCCTCAATACAGTACAAATATTCTCAGTAAGCAGAGGGGCATTCAGAAAAATCTGAATTCTTTCTGGCCTTAGGTACACATCCCTTCTACCTCATGGCTTTAAATTACTCTTCTTGCTTTTTGGGCAAATTCTGTGCATACTGGGAGTAAACAGTGACTTCTAGAAAAATCAGAAAGAGGACATAGTAACAGTCTTGTGGATGAGCACATATCCTTTCACAAGAATTTGGAAGGAACATGAGAGAAGATTAATGGAAAATACCTATTAAAAAAGGTGATTGTAAGGTTCGTGATTGCATCTTTGAACTTACCAACTACATGATTTTCTAGCTTTCTATTTTACACTGCTATTACTGGTTAATGAAGACTTCAAAAATACAGCTTTCCCATGAGGCTAAAATAGCTACCCGTATGAAATTCTGGTGAGCCACCGTAGCATCCTCATGTCTCCCATTCCTTTCTTAGTCTTTCCCCAGCCTGAGATGAAGGTTTTAAAAGGATAATGTTATTCTTTGCTCATAAAGGATCTTTGTGTCAAAAAAGAAGCCTCAGGAGGCTTTAACGAAATTATCTGCAGCACTTAGGTCTGTTCATAACCTCATTATTGATTTTCTTTGGCACTGAACTTCTTGTGAAAGGTTTTCATTAGGCCTGTAGCCTTGTAACCTAACATGCAACACTGCAATCTTTCTGTCTTCCCTGCAAATCTAAATACTGAGCTGTATGTGCTACACAGCCTTTCTTAGGTAATTTTTAGAGCAGAATTTATAAACAATGACTGTCATATTCATGTCCTTTAAACCATACTTTCTTTCAATAGGACTAATTTTCTTTCAATAGGATTAAGTGAAATGTTAGTACATACACTAACAGGCCAGCAAACACTGGAGCCCTTACGCTCTCAACCCGTTCTTCAAAAGCAAACACAATCCTGGACACTGGAATATACTTTGCAAAATGGGAATTTGTTCTAAGTATCCATACTTTCTCATCTTCCTTATGAAGATGCTGCAGGATCTTTGATTCCCCACGAGACCACCAGAGATACACAGAAGAACTTTCTCAGAATTAGAAAGCTTTTTAAGCAACAGTGACTTTTGCAGTCACGTTGGTTTCAAGGAAGATCATTATCAAGGAACATAGAAAACTTACATTTAAAATTATCTTAAAAAAACCCCAACAAACCCACAAAACTATCCACCTTTAAGCTGCTCTGATTCTAAAAGATTTTCTGTACATGATACTGGTTTATTTATTCTTATGATTTTGCATCACTTAATGCTCAGAAAAAGAACCCTTTGTTAAATCTCACTCATCATTTTTTATCTTAAAATTTTGCTCTTTTTTTGTTAAACTATATTTTTTACTATTTCTAAAGGAGGTTATCACTTTTGAACTTCTTTTTCTTTCCTACTTTTAAATTAGTTAAAGTTGGAAGATTTCTCTTAAACAGAAAAAATCCAAAAACTTCTAGTATGTACTAAACACTTGCAGGGAAGAGGAGGGGCATGTTTTTCTTTGTAGCAACTGGCTTATTATTTATCATTTGGGTTCTTGAGTAGAGATTCTGCAGTCAAGATCTGAAAATAACTTTTGTTTTAGACCTCCTTGCTCAAGTGTCAAAATGAGGTGGGAAACTGATTGTGAAATCTTCAATCCTTGTTAAGCTTGTGGTTTACTGTTCCAGAAACTGCCTGGTCATTAAGAAATGACCCAGTAGTAACAAGACATATTTACCAAAGCCTATTACAAGAAACAGACTTACAGTTTCTACACTTAATTGATTTTAAACATAAATGTGCTGACAAAACACTATGAAGGTAACTTGACAATTTCATGATAAAAAAAAAGTCTGTTTTTCTCAATTTCTTCTCCTCAGGAGAAATTGTAATATTCAGGATTGTACATGCTAAAAATGGTATATTTAAGCAAATCATACCTCTGTGACACTTTCAACTAGGATCATTACAAACGTATTAGCAGATTTACACCAGATTTATGACCAACTGCAAAACAGCACAACTAGTTTTAATCTTACTTCAGAACTCAAGGTCTGCCTTATTAAAATTCTGTTTTAAAGATTAATGAAAGTTTTAAAAAACAGTCCTTGTATTTAACACTATGTAGTATTATTGCTTTTAGTAGTATTTCAACTTAATGCTACACAGTTGAAGCTTATATCCTATCAAAAATTATTTTCCAAAGAAAAACTAAGGTATGAATAAAGGAATGTATTACAGAATGCACTCAGATTTTGATTTAACAAAGTACAGAAAAAAAGTGTCATGCGCCGTGTCATGGTATTAAACAATGAAGAGTATTCTCATGAAATAAATTCATGCTATTCACATATTTGATTGTTATTTCATATGCAAGTGAAAATAGGCTGCACTAAAAAATTCAAGTTCTAAACAGCTTTGAGATGAACGGTAACATGTAAATGTTCAGTGTTCTCATGCATCAACATATCTACAGTATATACAGAGGTTCTTTTAAATGGTAGACATAAGTAGACAATCAAAGTGAGTACATAGTACATATTGTATACATATGTATGTATGTATACATATGTATGTATTGTATACATATGCATATTTGTACATATAGTACATATTGTGGCCGTGTGACACTTCTGATAAGGTTCTAGAAAGGTGGAAATGGTGAAAGATAACAATTATGAGTTAATTTTAAAATAAAACAGTGGTTAGCATTCAAAATTCTTTCTCTGGATATCATCTTCTAAAATTCAACTGAAATTACCATCTCTGGAAAAAATGTGTTTTTCCTTCTAGCTTTTAGTTGTGCTACAAGGAAAATAAAAATATAGGGTTGCATCTTGTTAATACCTTTGTTACTTTCAGCTGCCATGGAAGTCAGAGGGATTTTGAAGGCGCACAGCACCTTGCAGAACTGCTTAATTAGTTACAAGACAAACGCTTGTATACATTTTATTAATTTACAAGATAAACTATCCACCTGACTTAATTTTACATTAATAAGGCAAATATTACATACTAATTAAGACAATTGCTATTTTAATGGTTTTGATTTAATATATTTATTAGCTTAGTTGTAACTGTATTAGGCAGTCACTAGAGGTGACTAATACAGCAAAAAGGGCTATAATATAAGCAGCAAGACCATTCACTCTTTCACTTAATACATGACATCAAAGGAATACAATAATTTTCAGACTCATCCTGACAGCATTACTACTAATAATGAATTTGCTTAAACAAATAGTCTTCCCTGGGTTTACTTAACTGAGCAAGATTCTCATATTCATTTTTGTTGTTTTGAATCAAATAATACAAACTTGAAATAAACAAGTTTAAAAGTACATTTGGGAAACCCTGTACCTATCTAATATTGTGGACATAACATGAAAAGATTAATACTATTGAAAAAATTATTATTTTAAAAAATTGTCTCAGGCTTCATAAACATATTGAATTTCTTGGTTCAATTTCAAGGGAAAAGTAAACGGAAATCTAAACTTCTGTCTCATTTGCTATCACTAATCTATATTTGCATGCTGTTCAAGACAGCTGGAGTTTGGTATTTAGGTGCAAATAATTTGCATTAAGAAAATTAGTTTTCAGAAAAAAAATCCTATTATTTGTTCTGATGATCTGTTTCTCTTACCTTCTGCCGAAAGACCTTGGACATTTACGCCTCTGGCTGCCAGAAAGCTAAGGCAGACATCAACATTCTCAATCTGCAATATGAACAGAAATAACAAGCAGCATAAGACTATTTGACAAAATGTAGAAATGCAGGGCGGGGGGGCGAAAAAGAAACAGCTCAGGAATGAATACTTTACATTCATCGCATACTGCAGCTCTTTACCAAAGTTTAACAAGAATGATTACTGCTAATTGGGGAATTGATATAAAGCTTTCATTGTCCGCTTTGGTGCTTAAAAACAATTCATAAATGCCCAATCCAGAATGGCATGCTGGCAAATCAGCAACCCACCTACTTAACATAAAACTGGATTTTATATGCTACAAACAAGCGGCAATGAAAGCATCCATAGAGGATTAGACACTGAGTATATGTCTGGAGATATGGGTGATTGAGTTAACTAAAAAATGTAAGCAAAAACCTACAACAAATGTGTTAGCAAAGGTATTTCCTTGGGATGATGTAGAATTCTGTGAAAATGATGTCACAGCAGTGGTTTATTCTCTGTTTTTTTCCTTCAAATCTTATGCTAAATAATTTTAATTTATTTAATGTTTATGCTTCTCGGAAGAGTGCTTTCTTAGTGAAGGACACAGTGCTGACTTCTCTTGGTGGTTTAGAAGAAATGTACAGTTACCACAGAGAGCTTTAGATAAGAGAAGAACATGTAGCCTAAATGTAGATCAATAAAAGGATAAAACTTCTGCCTCTAAAACAAGTAATCACAGAATTAATTTAACTCCTTTCATGTGTCTATTTCTAATAGATTAGGGAGCCAGAGTGTTCCAAAAGGTTCTCTTGAGTCACCATCCCCAGCTGGTTCCCCCAGCCCTCCCAGGATCAATGAAGCAAACATCCAGCTATACATGTAAAATCTTTTAACTAACAAACAGGTTTGTATAGAAATATGCTGCTATGAAAACAGAAAAATGATGTATAGAGAGGTGTCCTATGTCAAATGCCTTCAACAGACTTGACTTTAAAACACACTTTTTAGGTTGATGGATTTTTTCAAGGAAATTAGGACCACAAAAATAAAACAAAACGTTTAACAACGCATTTTAAATACCTATTTTCATTGGAGAACATTAAAAAAAGAAAGGAATACTCCAAAAACATAACCCTGCAGTTGATCAAGTCCATGCAATTAATTTTATTTGAATGTTTACACATTTTACAATACCTCATATCAACAGTTTTCAACCATCAAAACATAAGGTGTAAATTCATTCCTTGAATAAAAGCTACTTGATCCTTGGCAGTATCTTTTCTCGCCTAGGAGGAGGGTCTTTTATCATTGTCATCTTTCTATGATTGTAGTTCTGCCATTATTCTCAGAAAGTGATATTAGCTAAAAGGAATATAAATATACTTTTTACCACTGACCATAGAAGTATATATTATAAGCTTACACAGATTCTCTTGATCCACAGGTAGTACTTAGAAACTTAAAAGCATCTGCAACATTTTGAGAGATCCGCTTTTTAAGCACAATAAACTCCAAAGCATTCCTAAAAACATCTTTAAAAAAGTCTTTTCAAACACTTGTTTTCAAGGACATGCCACCATTTATAGGGAATGATAAAGAATCTCTCTCCAGAATCAATTAAAAAAAACCCCAAAACCCAAACTCTGCAGCTAACACTAACTAAAGTTACTCCAAAATTGGGGTTTACCATAAAGCTTTCACAAATCAGTTTGGCAGGTGCATCAATTTGCACAGCTGTGAATGTGGAATAACCATCCTAAAATCAATGGGGTTACTCCAACTCTGGCCCAGCACAGTAACTGCAGAAACTCAGGCCTTAACTTTGTCATTTTTTAAAATGTTTATGTAGTTTTACACCATGAAAAAAACCCAAATAAGCCAGGTCGTTTCGTAAGGTGCTGAGATGTGACACAGCTAAGTCAGTTGAAAGCTGGCTGTAGCTAACATAGGGACATCTGCTTCTTCCTCACCTCCTCTTCCTCCCAGTCGCGGGGCCCTGCTGCTGTCGCCTCTGCTGGGCTTCAGCGCTTCTCTGAGCGCACCGGGAGCTGGCTCCGAGCAGAAAACTCACCCAGCAAAAAAGGCGAACGTATTTTAGTCACCCCGTTTTCCCGTGCAGTCGGATGAGCACAGGAGTCAGCAGAGGGTAGGGCGCGTCCCAGCCTGAGTAAGGCATGGTTTGGGAGAGGAAAGGGGAGGTGGGAAGGAGGGACAGGCAGATGGTGCCACTCCTGATGGCAATGGCGAGGCACTGGGCTGGCTCAGCCCTGACCTCCAACTATACCCCTGCATCAGTCGTGAAAATAATGCTCACGATGAGAATATTTCTACTCAACCTTTAAACAATGTCAACTACATAAGAAAACAATTTGAATGGAAATTTTCCTGTCCTGAAGAATTTAAAAGAAATGAAGATTTGTTTGGATATTAGCTGTAGAGCTGAGTGTCTCTTTGAACTTTCAAATCAACCATAATGCAGAATCAACTACTTCAAAGATGGGAAATTTTACTCTACGACAGAGTACTGGAAGACAAAGGGAAAAAAAAAAGAAAAAAAAAAAAAAGAAAAATCAGGCTGATGTCAGTAGTGTCCACCTCCAAATAACTGAAACATTATTTCCTAGCAGACCTCCTAGTGTAACCAAGATGTTTTTCATAATGGGCATGTGCCCTCTGCAGTAGTTCAGGAGATCACAGCTATAAACAAAACCTAATTTATTAGGGAACATTTAAACCCTAATGTGCTGTGAAAACATCTCAATATTTATCTGCAATACTGAATATTTAATAAGCCTAATACATAAACCTTAACAGATATTTAAGGTGAAAAATATCCTATAGAAATGGCACCTGGTTACTTTACATGTCTACTTCTACAGCATGTGTCTTTGAAGTCACAACTCTCAAACTCTCAGACAAAACTAGTCATTACCATTAACACCAATGACTCAATATACTGCAGAACTACAAAGCAAATTCTATTTTCCTTCGTAGTTCACCAAGAGAACTGTAATAGAAGCCCTAGGTCCAAAGTCATCCCTCTCGGTGGTGGTGTATGAAGTAATAGTGGTGGCCAACTTTCAGACAATAGACTGTGGTTGCACTGTTAACATTATAATAAAGTCTTGTTTTGACTTGTGAATTGAGCAAGTTCGGTGTGGCAACTCACAGCCATATAATACACTGAAAATGTCAGAATATGACTCTTACAGTCAGTTTTCTGATAATAACTGCAGTTATTATACAACTCTCAGGAACTGCTAGGAAATTCAATGAGACGTGCATTAATACATTCTTGGGTTATTTTCACTTTCTTTCCTCTCCAGTCTAGAAAACATTAGCCTTAAAGTTGTCTCATTTTGAAGCTTTTAGTGTGTCTCTAAACATTGCTTTAATTACCTACTTCTTGCCTTGGCAAACCACAGTTATTCTTTGAACTCAAACCCTAGCAGCCCCAAACACTTTTTATTCAAACTTACTAACAGATGAGAGTAATTTTGCAATTACAAAAGTTCTAAGAGATTTCAAGCAGCTTCCACTCCTCAATACTGTTTCAATCAAGAGCGGTATGAATCCCTGAAGTCCATGTTTATTTACGTAGTTAGTGGTGAGGTTATTATACGCTGGGGTAAACTCTTCCTAGAGCTGACACTGCATGTGCAGAACTCTACCTGCTTATATATCAAGGGCTGAAGATTTTGCAGTGTAACACTTAGCAGAGATGCCAGACAAATTTTGTATCTTACACATGCTACAATTTTGTAGTGAATTTTGCTTGCAAAAAGCGCCAGTTCATAACAGAGCTGATGTTCCTCATTAGCGCGAATAGTATCATCAGAATTACAAAGTGTTGTAGCAGAAGATATAGTTCATTACAGTACAGAATTCAGGATATACAGATTGACTCAAAATCTTACATATCAAGACACAGAAAGTAACTCAAATTTGCAAATTTGTTTCTACAGGTAGATGTTGCCAAGATCAGACTGTTGCTGAACAGCTCTCCATCACTGTCAATCCCCCAAATTCTTTGTTCCAAGGCACTTATTCTATATTAAAGGCTCAAAAGAGTGGAAGAAGTGCAGTACATTGAATAGCAATCTGCCACATTAAAAATCTTAAAACCTATAAATGGGATAAAGAATTAATGATATAATAAACCTTCATTGCCATGTAGATATTTGTCCACTTAACTATTCAATTAACCATGTTGAAAGTCAGTCAGTACTACAAGATTGCTTTTCAGAGGTAAAAAACCCTCTTTCTGATAATATAATCACTTCCTTATCAAAACTCAGGAATAATATGTCAAATTCTGAAATGTAGCTCCAGCATCGTGGGTGCAGATAAACTCAGCTGAGAGGATAATTTAGCAATTAAGATTTATGGGCATCATCAGGTAGATAACACCATTCGATGCTTTTTAAATTAAGCCTACTGAGTTATGCATCCAATATATTAAGCTTCTTTCATAAATCAAACCCTTTTAATATTGTTCATACACACAGCATTATGAAAAAAGCACCGGAAATACTTACACCATAAATACTAGTGAGATCCAAGCTATTTCTGCAGCCACATTTTAAGGGGTTATAGTCCAAACGATGATGTACATACAAGCAGCAATATCACAACTCTGATACTATTAATACATTACATGGCATACAAACAAGATACATTGCAAATCTGCTGTAACATATTACATTGCGTAGTTGTGGGTAATCTGCTTTTGACTGGAAGCTATTTGAAATTTTACTGACAGAAATAAATCACTAAACCAGACTGTGGGACTTGCATGTAGATAAACAGTAGTACTTAATACCCAGCAGTTAGCAGACTTACAGGAAGACCTCATTTGTGGGATTGTACTCACCAGTGACTCAACATATAGAATATGTCAATTTATTATAATTATTTTTGCTGTTACCAGGATTAGCTTTCATCTCTTTTGTCTGGCAGACAACACTTTCTTCACTTCCAAACATAAATTTAATTGTGGGATGCTCAGAAGACAAGTAATGATGACTAATAGAGCATTATGTTTTTCTGTATTTATAAGAAGCTCTGAAAAATATCTTGGTTTGACTAACTCTCTCTTGTTAAGTTTATGACAATACAGTTTACAAGAACATATAGACACATACACAAGTTAGTTGTTATTGTCTACTTCGAGCTGGATTCCTCCTGCTGAAGAAGGGGACACCTTTATAAATACAACACCTTATTATTACAGAGTGTTTCTGTACATATATTCTCCTAAAATACTCTTGATTATTTTGGCAGCAAATGTAAAAGAGTAATTTCTGTTAGCACTTCATTCAGCGCTATCTTCCATAGCTCTGTTTGTGTTTTGACATTCTGATTCATGACCCAAAGCTCCAGATAAAATTTGGCAAAGGATTTGCTCTGTAGAAGTTTTCTAATGTTGCTGATAGCTGATTAGGGACACTCACGTAAATAGTCTGCCACAGAAACCCAGAGAGTCACATATATACTCATGTTCCAGAGCACAGAAACTTCATAAAACTCTTCACTATTTGTTGCTTTCTTTTTTTCAATACCAATATTAAATAGTACTCCTTTGAGATAAGTATTATGGCATGAGGTATTCTGTGTCACACACTTTACCAGCAAATTCTTCCTAAATTTCCCCAGAGTATTAACCTGAGTTGAGAGACCCGTATTTGACTCTTTCTTTCCCATGGATATTCATCACTAACAAAATTTGTGGAGGTCAATGGATTTAAATGAATGCAGAATTAGAAAATAATTTATTATTATTACACAGCTCGTTCTCATTCAAGTTCTGTAGCACTAGTAGAATCAAAATCAAATAAAAATACAATTCAGGCCTTACAGGTAGCATCCTGGACTCTAAATATTCACAATACACATGCTGTATAAAATGAATAAAATGAAAAATGGAACAGCAGATACTATTTGTCTGTCTGACTTTCACATGAACTGAGCATGGAAGGAGACACACTAGCTTTCTAGTTCTGGTTACTTTCTTAGTAGCAGGTGAAGTGCCAGTGCTCTGGTCTTAATTGCAGGCTCTAAAAAGAACAGAGATTCAGGCAAGCAACCAAGACCCCTTTGTGTGTGGATAAAAGCATTTTTGGTGCTCGTGTTGGAGCTGGTGAGAGAATGAATCTGTCCATGGTAGTCTTAGTTATATAGAATGCTCTGGAAGAAACTGGAAAATATTTCAAGGTGGGCATGGCCTAAACTCTGATCTTCCCTCGCCTAATAGAGAACAGTATGAGAATGGGTCATGTACACTCTCACAGATACCTGGTTAAACCTCCCACAGGCCCACATTACCTGAAAGGTTTGGGTTTTGGCCAAATATGTAATCTTGCACAACCTGCTGCACCTAAAGCTGTTCTCAGAGACTGAGAAGGACAAGTTTATTTCACTTTCTGTTCTTAATTGACTCATCCATTGCACACACATTGTGACTTGTTGACAACTCACTTGTGGTGTGGGCAACACCCAGATTTTTAGTTTGCCTTGTAACTTTGTTCTTTCTGGTTTTCTTCCCAGCTGGTTTCACTAGTTTGTATTCCTGTTTTGCCTCTCCTTAAAGCATAGGGGTAGAAAGCTACAAGATAGAGATATAAAGAGAATATGCTTGCAGTTCTATACAGACGTATGTTTTTATTCTCAGTTTTGTTTAATGAAGCCAGACTTCATAAACCAGGCAGGTGGACATTCAGCTTTTTCACTATGCTCAAAATAGGCAAAAAAAAAAAAAAAAGTCAGTCAAGGACTTTCTACATTTCAAGCAAGTGATAACTGAATACACTGCCTGCTATTCCACTTACCATCATGCTTTCATTGTACATATCTACGTGTACTATGATTTTGTCAGGCTGAGTATTGGGCCCAAATCCCCATTTGTGATTGCTGGCTTATACCACGGAGGTTCAACTGAAGTCAAAAGCATCTTTCCATATTAAAACTGGTATACCAAAATTGATTACCCAGTCCAATGTCTTTATCCCTCTGCCTATCCATTCTTCAAATGCCACATTTTCAACACTGTTTGGGAGTCTAGGTGATTCTTAAATGGTCACTGAAACAATATTCAGTATTGAGAACCCCCTGTTGTTCTTCACCTGAAAACAGATGTTCAGCACATCTGAAGTTCTGCTCACCTCTTTAGAAAAAATTGCAAAGGGTAATACAATTAAAATATAAAACATCCCTAATGCATTTATAATTGTACATATTTTGTGGGACAAAATGTATCTAATCTATAAAAAGTAAGCAGTTATGATTTATTTGTTATAACATATCATAAGATTTATTTTAATTATTTATAAAAGTACCAATCAGTAACCTCAATCATTATAAGAAACACCTTCTATGCCATGTGCTGCATTCAATTTGGCATTGTTGTTGATTTACCTGTTTTCTGTGAAAAGCTGTCATGAACTTTTATTTACAAAATTTTTGTAGCGTTTTCACTACACTGTATTGCTGTATGTTATCCACAATAGCTGATTCCTAGGGAGGATCCTGCTGCAGGAAAGATTTTTCTCAATTTGTCTCTACTATAGCGAGAACAAGAGTAGGGTTAAAGATTTCCAAAGGGAACAATGTGAAATAAACTCCTATGGGCTCATTTTACAAGTATTATAGTTGAACTACAACAAGCAGACTGGTTTCTTTTGATATTGCACAGGTTAAACTAGTTTAACACATCTGAAAGCAAGCAATCTGCTTTCTTGTCTCTTGCATCTCTTGCATGTTTAAAGCTGGGTATGCTTATTAATATATGTATGTGTTCATACATTCATACTAGAAAAGTTTGATTATTGAGCAAGACTGTCTGAAAGTCTTACATTTCCATCAAGATTCCCTGTAAAGAAACTGTATATAGTATTACTACATAATAAAAAAAAAATCATTATTTTTACTACTAATAGTATTACTACTACTACTACTACTACTACTACTACTACTACTTAATAAGGGCACTTTGAAGAGCAGAGAATACACTCAAATACTTCCAAATCCTGAAGGAAATGTGATGGGAAGAAGTGTGGCCCAGAGTAATGCAAAACTTATAGGGACCTTACGGAGGAACCTCTTTAGTTTCAAATTTACAGTCTCTGTACAAGATGCCGATAAGGCAGGCTGAATGTTGCACTGTTCCCTTGACAGAAGACTACTGAGACTGCGTGAAATTTGCCAGGAATTCTCAGGACACCTTGTAGAAATGGGGGAAATTTGAAGGAAGGGAAAATTGGAAGAGAAACAAGCTCTCCAGTAAAACTTGCAAAGGTACAAAGAGCAGAGACTTAAAAATCATATTATTTATGTTCTGATAATTTATTTCCCATGAGCTCCTAACATGACAGCTTATTGCAATAATTTTTTGTAACTATACTGGAAGGCAATGTCAAATTTCCATGGGTGGTGTAAATGTGAAAACCCACCCAGATAAAACAGGTGTTAGCAGTCCTGCTGGGAGATATTAAGTGCGTTCTGCTGACTTGCTGTTGCACGTGGCCTGTTACCTCACCCAGATGCAAGGCACATTCCATTTTTCTATGGAAATTATAATGCACTTCAGGGTGTTAAGCAGAATACACTGACACGCACACATATTCGGCTTAACTTTTTTCTAACAAACTCCTCATTACTTGCAACAGAAAAATTTAAGGAGCATTTAATGAAAATAACTATCAGTGAACCATGTAACATCAGTCCAAAAAACTGTTCCAAACTCAGCATTGACTTTGCAATAATAGACCATATATGCAAATTAAAAACTGATTTACTGGAGGCATTTGGGGAGAATTTTACCTTAGAGGATAATAACTACTGGTATGTAGAAGGCCTCCCAGGCAAAAATTTTTAGGAAATGATGCTGGAGTTATTTAATTATTAGTTATTTTTTGAGGAAAGGATGATGGTGTTATTTAAAACTGAAATAACTTCCACTTCCTTTTCCAACAGATATTAAGGAACACGCACATCAAATTCTTCCAACATGCACTCCAAACACGAAATATGACCAGTAAACCCAGAAATGTGAAAACAAATTAACTTCTCAAATACTTGGAGAATTCAACAGACATATGTACTGACCTGCTGATAAAAGAATGTATGAGGTCACTGTTGAGGTCAGAGTATGAGCCGGGGTGTGTATTGTTTTTAAGAAAATGCTACAGTGGGAAATGGATCCCTTTTGGCATATATTATTGTCAGTCCTGTCAGGAACATGAAAGCGTCAATTGATGTTGCAGGTTTTTCACCTAGCCCCTGACTTGGTGCTTGGAAAGCTTGGGTTGAATGGGAGATAATCTCTGTAACGTCAAATACAATTTGTTTGGTGTTTTTTCTGTTTGTACACATCAACAAGTTAATGAACAATTCAGTTATTCTAAATAAAAGCATTAATCCTAATCATAATTTTCAGATGGCCAAACAGATCACTATGAACATCTGCTGGCCATTTTCATAGAAAAAGCAAAAAAAACCCATCCACATACACCCCGAAAAAACCATAAGAGAAAAATACAGAAATTTATTCTGTTCATCTATACAACAGTGTGATCTTGCTCCTCTTGTCTTCCTTTCTTATGCACTCTTCCTTCTGTGTCTTGTCCAGCATTTGCTCTACCCATTTCTTTACAGTAATCTCTACAGCAGTCATTGTAAAGCACAAAATACAACGATGATCATTTCGTAAGTGCTTTTGTGCTGCTATAATAGGAATTGTGAGAAGAAAGTGTTGGATTTTTTATAGGAATACAGTGCTGGATTTGGTCCTGAATAGACTCCTGGATTTGGATTCAGAAAACCATGAAAATACTTCAATATCTTGCATGAATTTCTTAGAAAGCAAAAATATGACTCTACAGCAGCATGGATCAAAAGAAAAGACTAGGCAAAAGTTCTCTTCCAGAGTCTCAAAGTAACTCCCTACTTCAGTGCTCTCATCTCCGCAGGCCTGTGGCCACTGCCACTGTGAAAGAGCCCTACACATGCACTAAGAACACAAAATTGAAGATAAATACTACCCTGGGAGGACATTTTTTAAGGCAATGATAAAAGGGACTCTGTTTAAACACAGTGTTTTTTAAAGCAATGCATCACTTTAGCGAGCTTGTCTACAATCTTGTTTTTAGTTATGCAACACTTCTGAGTCAGCAAGGTACCAACGTCTAAATATTTATCGAACTTGGCAACTTCCGAAAATTGGAGGGCAATGTGAAAATGCACACTTCTTTAAAACAGAGGAGTTTCTCTCCATTAAGTCAAAAGAGAGTCTACAACAGAGTGTTCATTTACTAGATTTAATTAAACCTTTGAAAGCATTCCAGTTCTCTCCTTCACCACTATTTAGTACATAGCAACTTCATTTAGATCATCAGAAAAAGCAGCTTTTAGAAGTAAGGGCAATTACAACCAATCACGGGATGAATCCTTTAAAAGATAAGTAAACAGATAAACTATGGGGCATTTCACTGCATCTCTTGAACTTTGCAAATGGAATCCATCCAGATGGATTATGCTTTCTTGACTACACCAAGAGTCATAATGTTACAGCATGTGCAGGAGAGACACTGACAATTTCCTCCTATCCTTCTGGCCTTTTGATTTTATAAACATTCTGATGTTTTTTTTAACTAGTTATATTTTGCATATTACCCTGAAAAATATTTATAGAACATTGAGCTCATCAGAAGAAAAGTGATAAAACTTATAAAAGTACAGCCCAGAGATTTCTGTAGGTCTGAAGTTAYGCGGCTGGTCCTCCAGCTAGAACTTAAAGTCCTTGGGAAACTATATGCAGGAGAGAACATAACTAAGTCGCTGATTTTCCTTTATGTTTAGTCTTCATTTTACTGACACAAATTGATCTAAGCCCTAAAGAAAAAAACTCAAAAGAAAGAAAATCGATGATGAATTGATGTCACAGGTTATTAAAACTATTCAAATTAAACCAGACATCTTTAAAAGCCATAGGAAAGACTCGGATTCAGCCTTTCACTTTTGCTAGTGTACCTGAGTATTKTATTTTATACCACGTTTAGCATAATATACAAAGAAATATTAGGTCATGCTGTATATGTTTTCATACCATGCTTATAAACAGCCTTCACAGTTACCTATCTCTTTGCTCTATGCTCATAACCATGGGAAGCATTTTCCACATTTTCACAAGATCTTGTGTCTAGGTTCTCAGTCAAGGAAAATAAAAGCACCTGGAACCACAGAAGGCAATAGGATATCTGCTCTTAAGTTCAATAGGGCCAGGATTTTTTCTTGAATTCTTAGACAAATGTTATAATAGAAACATCGGAAGTGCTTGAGCCTATAAAATGGGGCCTGAACAAGCACTTACTGCTTATTGTCACTTCACTTCCAGTTGTAGCCAATGAAGCGTGAAGTGTAGGAGGAAGCAATGTTTTAAATAGTTATCCAAGTGTTTTCAAGTTCCAAAATACAGCCAGTATTACTTGAAAAATAAGCATTTACTGGGCTTTGGAGGGGGCACATCTATTCAAATATGTTAATTTATACGATGTAACAATATAAATCTTTCAAAACTGTTTATGCTAAGAAATCCAAAGAGAAGCCTTACATATACTGTGAAGACACCCTTCCACATATGTTTACTGTGGACTGTTGCTGCTGATCTGTCTATGAAATAAGTGAAAGCTTTTACAAAAAAACTAATTTAAAGTTATTATTGGGAGGAATTACTGAGAAAATCTGTGAGTGACAGGCAAAACAGCCCACTAGACTGGGATGCTGGTTAGCTAGTTATGTGTGCAGTTAGAATACTCAAAACTGTCGCTATCTAACTTCATGAACTATTATTTATTTCACATACAAATAAGTCTCAGCTCTCAAGTGTGGAAACCCTGGGACAAAGAGAATTCTTGTGGTATTTTTTCCCTAGAGGGAAATGTCATCAGTAGGCTCCCATTGTAATTCCAAAGAAACTCTAAAGAATCAAGAGGTATGAATAATTCAAACAAGGTTCCAATTAGCTGACAATACAAGCCTAAACGAAGCATATTCTAATTATTATAGAATTAAAGACTGCCAAAAGCTACAAGCTAAAATACAAACATATTTCTATTTCAGAAAGACTGTTCAGATTCAACTTTTTGGACTTTACAGGTTTGGTGCTGGTCAGGATGCCACCTGAAAGAATTGCTAAGAACTGCATATGTAAACAAATGCTTTAAGTTGATATAAACTCTTCAAAAAGCAAAAATTATTTGTGATCGGTTTGTGAGATTGAATACAATCAAGTCCTAACAAAAAAAATGTATCTTGGACTGACTCTGAAACTGAACCCTGCCCAGACTAATTCATATCCAGACACTGGGCCAACTTAAAATAAGTTCAACTTAAAGTAAGTATAGCTCTGATATATGTTATATGATCATCTGTTGATCATATGGTCAGCAGACTCCTCAGACTAGGAGTGTTTTAAATAATTCCTGCACATCAGAAAGCTGCCAAACAGATTACTGTATTTATACTATTTATTTCTGCTGAAACAAAAATGGTTGTACTGTATTCTAACAATTTGTGTATTAAGTTTCAGGTCACAGTGGATTTAAACAGACAAGTTACATAAAAAAAGACATAAGAAGATTGTGTTAATATTTTAATTAACCTGATCAAGAGCCTTTACATAAGAAGAGATTAGTTAATGCTGTTGAAATAAGCAGCCTTTGTGATAACTTGCCTGTTCTACGGCTAGCTTAAGCCAATTTACCTTTGTGTACCTTAATAGTATTGCCTATAATAGCGTCACCAGCTGTAATAAAGTTTATATTTAGAGTTAACATCAGTATTTAAATCCAGTTCAGTGTTGGCAAAATCTTCACTAACACAGAGTTTCAGCTGCCCAATGGTACCTCATGCCATTCCAGATTGGTCAGATCCGTGGGCTCCTGACAGCAGGAGCGGGTTGGCAGAGCAGTAATTGCAATCAATGAAAAAACATGACTACTCTGCAACCGGTCCCATGGCTGTGTACATGATGATAGTAGACAGAAGATTTTTTCTGATAAATCCAGCATGCTTCATTTTCACATTTCATGGAATAAGTGGTGACCACAACAATAGTGCATAAACAAATACTGAAGGAGCAGGCAAAGAAGTACCTTCTAATCTCCCTAATACAATAACTGTAGATATTGGGGAAAGAGGAGGAGAATGAACCAAAAAAAATTGCCAGGGTCACTTTTTCTTCCTAAGTCACCTCTCGCATTGCCATTTTCAGAGAGGGAATACTGACCTGATGGACCACTGCTTTGATGCAGCAGTGTGTGCTCATTCACGTGTGCCAGCGATAGTGCACTGGGGAGAGGCTGTAGGTGGAAGGGATTTGCAACAGGGTTCAAAGAGGAGTTTATTCTTTGGGTATAATTACTGCCAAATAAAAAAGCAAGGTTAGATGGGTTAGTGTGCATAAAAGTCAAGGAACTCCAAAATGGTAAGTCTGTAAAAGACACTGTAAAATCAAGCAGATTTGGCATTCTTTCCATGAAACAGGCTAGCATTAGCTGCAGCAGATGTAGGCAGCTCCTGTTCCAGTAAAGATCAAGGGCAGAGTGAGAAAATACATCTGGACTGATCATAGTAATTTCAGTATGCACCTACTTTCTGTTCTTTCCCTTCATTTTCTAACATTGTAATTGTATTATATTCTGGAAGTAATGCAATATTGCTGAAAAAGCTTTATTTGGCATCAAATTTTTAGTATTTTACTTTCCAGCAGGAGAGCAGAGGGAGGTTGTCAAGTCTTTTTTAATGAGTTTAACAATTACAAATGCAGAAGGACAGGGTGGTTTTTGTTACCATGTTGGTTTGTAATTAACACACTACATTGTTGGGACATTCTGTGCTACTTTATTATCCTCCTGTCTTGCAGCCTTTTTGCTATAGAGCCAAGCTTTGAAATACTGGGTATGTATAGCCACTAAAAGATGATTCAGTGAAAAGCACTGTCACCTAGGCATAATGTACCACACAATACCTCCAAAAGCTTGACAATTTGTTGGACAGTGTTTATTTTAATTTTAAACACATGTGAGTCCTTAAAATTACAAGAAGCGTGTCTTCTTCCCTCCCTTCTGCAGCCAAATTCACAATGCAAACCCTGTTGCACCCTAACATTGCTAATTACAATCCCTTTCCTTTTCCATTAATTACAACTGAAGCCACAATTTATTGCTTTCTGGCACCCTCTGCTGCTTTACGCATTACTCCACAGACAGCATTTTATGGACAGTTGTCCAGTTCCTGTATCTCCATTAAAACATCTTCCCAGTAGTTGGATTTCCCAGCACAACCAAATAAAAGATGCTGATATTCATATTTGTGTGCCCTCATTTATTGCTTGCAGGTCTCGATGCTTAAATCTCAAAATTATGTTTAGTACTTCTTGTCTAAACTTAATCTGGGCTCACCCTAAGGAGCAGAGATAGTAGCTCTAGCAACTCTGTAGAAGAGTGGCCATCTCAGACTCTCACAGATGTCCAGAAAATACAACGGTGTAACAAAGCTCCCAGAATTTTGAAGCTCCCACACACCTTCATTCACAAATGAAAGGCAGGGAGAGCGGCTTAAATGCCTTTCGAAGTCCATAAAATCACTGGGGGTTCATCAGTACTACACAAGGTACTTCACATGTACATGCATGTCTGTGTGTGTGCACTACACACTGAAACACATGCCCACATTATTTTTTGAGAGTCTTGCATGTTACTGAAGCTGCAGAACTCACCGTTGTCAAGATAGGCAGTGGCAGATTATTTTAGGAAGAAGGATGAGTGAGAGACCTTGGGACTCTGTTTCAATGTTAAGAAATGCTCTTTTGTGAAATGTCTGCCTCTCTGAGGAAATTCAAGGCTTCGCAGATGTGGAACAATAACCTTTCCTAATGAACATACAGCACACAAAATTATAAGATAATCTAACCAGAAGTATTGTAAAGGGAGTGGTTAGAAAATCTTTAAATAGAAGTAAGTCCTCAACTATAACCATAACAGAACTGGCATTTTGCCACAGTTCCAAAATAATCAGACATTTGATAAAAATCTAGAAAGCTGACAAAATCTCAAAATTACCAAAAAGCCTTGTTTGGATATACTGTAAAATAAAACCACTTCAGAGACATTGTTTATTTTCTTGTAAAACTTAAATATGCATTTTTGCTGTTCAGCTAAACATCACGCACTTTCTTCTCTATTTTTAAATCCAGTAAACATTCTAGACATTCCTAGTATTTATAATGTACTCTCCCTATAGAAGATGATAAAAATACACCGTCATGAAGCACACATATTTACTGTAATCCTGCTGCCGCTATCCTGGGAAAAATGTATTAATGACTATAATCAACAGGTGCTTTCTAAAATGCATGTCATAGTCAAGTTGTGTGTATGTATTTTAACTGCATGTTTGTGTTAAAACTTTTCAGTGCATCTCTATTAATGGAGGTTTCAAGGCCATTTATTCAACATCTCTTTGTCTAAGCATCTGTATCACAAATATATATTTGATCAATTCCAAAACTTCAGGGAATGTTCACATGACATTTTTGAGGGGGGGGGGGGGAACCCCAAAACAAAACAAAACAGAAAAATGAAGAGGGTAGAAAGCTAACTACAGATGGGGAGAAATGGGGAGACTGTCAACTGCATGTCTTCAAACAATAAATACTTCAGAGTGTATGTCACCCACTAGTCTTCATGCATAAAGTACTCCAGTATTTCATCTCTACATATCCTCCCAATACAGTTTAACAGAACGAGTTTCTGATCAAATGATGTTCCTGACAAACACAGTTGAGGGATGGGGAGAAGAGATGGGTGAGATGGGCATGACTCAGAGGCATGGAAGTACTGGCATATTCCAGATATAGATTAAAGGGCAGGGGGGTTCAAGGAATTGCAAGGGAAAAAAAAAAAAGGTTGAAGGGAAATAGTCCATTTTAAGGAATAAAAAGATCTTTTTGTGTTCGGCAATCTTGGTCTACAGAAGCAAAATGTGCATAACCCTAATCCTACCCCTAACCAAGCAAACCCATCCCTAACCTAACTTCTCAGTAGATTTCATGGAGACTGATATTGTCACAGCACAAGTACTTCTTATGACATGATTATTTCATTAACATCTAGATGAGTTATTCTCATGTGATTCCATGAATTAATAGGACAAGGAATTTGTAAGCCTAAACAAAAAGGCTAATAACTGCATGCAATTTATATTTAATGAATAAGGTACTTCTTCCAGCCTAGTAAAATAATACCCAGGATGTGTTCCTGTGGCATTTTCTTTTATGACTTCAGACAGTCAAATGTGAGTGACTCAGGGAAATATGCATCTCACTGCCTGATGCAAGTGAGTAACTCTGAGCTGTTCTGTGAAGAGGGATTGTCATAAATCCTGTGGTTCTTTTAATGTTCTCAGATCTTCTCTGGATGTAAAGAGAACTGTTTGTTCCAGTACAGAATAAAGAGGTCTAACAAAAAGCCAAACCAGAATCAAATCATATCAAAAAGTGACGATTTGGTTGCCTTCTCCTCTCCTTCCTTTCCATGCCTGTAACATCCTTAGGCAGGATGGATGAAGTTTCCCATCCTTTATGCTCTACTAGATCTAGCGCTTGCAGCAGTTCTCCCATCCTTTCCTTAGCTTCCTCTTTCCCTCACAACAAAAACACATTTGGTCTCCCACAAAAAGGCAACTGTTACTCTGCTTGTCTCTCCTGCTCTCACCCCATCTATATTTTCTCTTCCCTTTATAGAGTTTTTAGAAATTTTAGAGTTTGTTCACAAAAGTAAAGGAACTCTAAAGGAGGAGTTCCTTTAGAGGAATTCCTCCTCTGCCAGTTCCATGCTAAACCAATTTGCCTCTCATCTTTCTTACTCAAACTGGCTATGTTAATAACATTAATAACCTCTTTTCAGTGAAACTTGGAACCAGAATTCCAACATCTTCATCCTTGAATGTCAACCATCTTTAACATTAACATATTTAACCTTACCCTTACAGAAATTCTGTCCTCTTTTCTTTATTTATTCCTTCCATTCATATTGTCACAATTATTCCCATAACATATCCTTAGATTGACCCTCATTATTCCCTTTAATTTTTTTCTTTTGGGGTGCCACACACCTCTATTTTTGATGCTCTCATTTTCATTTTTACTCTAGTCTTTATGTCAAGTTAATTTCATCTGCAAACAAAAAACAAACTTCAATTTCTGAACTGATGAAGGTGATGTTACTTCCTATAACTATTCTTCAGTTTGCATTATCTATTTGTATATTTACACTGTAGATATACCTACATGCATTGCTGTTAGCCAGAGAATTTTTAAATTCTGTGGCTTACGGGATTACACAGAAAAGCCCTGGGCCCCCTATAAGGCATACACAAGTTTATAAAAAGGGTTTGTTGATGTCTAAAACAAAGAGGGAGAGTCCAGTCCTGAAAGTCAGCTTCTAAAATTTTGTTCTGCACCTATCATTTATGACTCAAGAGTTTGAAAGGGCTTATTTCACTCTCCAAAACGTTCAGTGCCCTGGGCAAATTAAAAGCAGTTAGGTATAACCTGATGCTCAGTATGCTGGTTCAACAGAGTGGCCACTTCCCTGCACATGGAAGAGGATCTCATACAGATTCCTGCTGTCATCCCCATTATTTCTAGGTGGTGACATGACTACATGTGTAGAAGGCTTGATAATCATTTCTCACTACTTTGAGCTCCAGGACATGTCATATGAATTGTATGCCACAGGATTTCTCAGACTGCAGGAATAAGCTTCAGGGCCCTATAAACTTGGACAGTAGAGCTAAATGAAAATGCATCTTAGTAGTTACATTCCTATCATCAGCCAAGGAAATACAGGAGACCTCAATGGGATAGTCAGCTTGAACCCTCAGTGAATGCCAAATGAATTGCAAATGCTCTGAAGACATCTTGTACATTGTACACTGCACAGTGTATTGCAAGTGGCTGGATGTGTCAAACATGTCCAAGAAAGTCTTCCCTGGAACAGCTGAGGACAGTCACTGGGGAAGGGTGTGGGAAAGGGGTTGGTTCTCAAAGGGGAGAACACACTCTGAACCTACCTAGGAAATGAGAGGCTTTCTCCAAGAAAACATCTTCAGAAGGATAGCTAAGACATGCTCCTGGTTATGACAGTCTTGGGCACTTCCCTGGGAATCCCAGTAAGGGTACAAGTTGAATGTAAATTGCCTACCTAGTGAGGAATCTCAGAAAGCATAGCTAGTTAAGTAAAAAATTGTATGGGTCCACTTGAAACTACCAGCAGAAAATGGGAAATCTGAAGATGTATCCTGTTGAGGAGTGTCATTTCCTGCATAGGTAAGTATCTGCTTAGATCCTTTCATAATGGAGCTGTATCAGCCTTGCCTGCTTCAGTCCAGAGCTGCCACTGTTGCAAGGTAGGAGAGAATAGACTGTGAAAAGAAGTATTTGTCATCAGTGTGGCTCCAGTGGGTATTTTACTCCACACTCCTGAAAAAAAAAGAATTGTATGAGGCTTTACTCTGCCAAACCACAAGAGCTGGATTCAGAAATGCAGAATTAACTGGTAAGTAAATCCTTAGGGAGGAGGGACGCCAAAGAACGTGTAAGCTGTGCATTACCATGACAAATTCTTCCCAGGGAATGGGGAGCATGATACTTCTGCCACCACTTACAAAGTCCAGGGAAGACCTGCAATTGTTGGGAGCTGGGTAACATGCAGGGACAGGCTCAGCTACACTGAGGGCAAAATGTCCTCATAAAACTTCCCTCTGGATAACACCCTCACTTGAGGCTGTACGAAAGTATGGACAATATGGGCAGTTATCAAGAGCAACTTGGAGCCCTTTGATCTATTTTGTTGTCCAAACTCTGCCTTCATCAATGGGAATAGAAATCCAAGTGTGGACTTTTAATTGAGGCAGATCAGGGTCTGCTCCAAGAGGTAACGGGTCTCTAAGATGAGAGGGTCTTTTACTTTATCCAAGGAAGCCCATAAGGGAAAGTTCCCATTGTAACACAAACATGACTGCTCATGTCCAGTGTGGCTAGGTCCTTTTTAACACACCTGGTGGAGAAGGAGACTTGCAGAGCAGAGGGGAATTTTAAGATGATACTGGAAATTCCCGTGCTAAGTGTAAACAAGAAGGCAAAAGATATGGCATTCAATCTGTATTGCCAGGAAGTTGACAGAATGGAGAAGAAATCACGCTTACCAGCCCTCTCATGGCTGTACACATGCTGTGTACAACAGGTAAAGGCCCCTATGTGTTGATTTTGATGTTGTACATTGAAAACTTCTCTGGCAAATAAAAATAAGGATGGATATTCCTGATGTGGGCATGCCAAATAGCCAACGATCTGGATTACAATAATCTAGAATACAGGTATAGTGTCACTGGAAGGAGAATCTTGTCTCTTTCTCTGTTCAAGATCTGAATACTCTCATCGAAATTAAAATTATCTTTCTAACTAGTTGCCAATGTGAGCAAAACTCTTAATCTTCCTCTGATCCTTTCCACACAGTCCTTTACCTAACACCTGGGCCTCTCCCCCAAACATCCACACACAAGCTATGACTATGCCTTGCAGATTCTTTCTATGTAATGCAGCTAAAATATGAGCTTTCCTATCTATAAACACAGGAAACCTCTCACAGGAGCTCAAATTTTAATTACTACCTTTTTTTTTTTCCTCTGGCTTTACTGAGATCACTTCCCTAGATACCATGCTGTGAACGTGTCACCCTTTTCTATAAGTACGTTCATTTTTTCCCTCTTAAAGACTACTCCATTATTGAATCCCAGATACCCGTTGCCTACCAGAGGATAGGAAAATGAGCTTTTGACTCTGTCCTGCCCATATTGCGAGAAGCCATTCCTTTTGACTACATTTTTAAACAGATTTGTACCAACTTAGGCTGTTTTGTCAGGCCTTGTCCTATCTTTTATGCAAATTGCATCTTCCCCAAAACAGAGTGATCAGTTCATCATCAAGAAAATTCTATGCACATCTGTTAACCTCTCACTGGTAAAGGGTAATAGTAGTTCAACACACCTTTTTATTCAGAATTGCAAGATCTTTCTGCAGCTTCACCATCATATTTAGACTTCGTTATCCTGAGTAACTATTTGCAAATTTTGTCATTTTACTATTCGTGCCTTTTTCCAGATCATTCGTGAACATAATGAATGAGTCACAAGCTCCTTGGCATGAGACTTGAAGAATATGCCCACAAGATCCTTGGGGGATGCGAATCACAGACTGTCTTTTTGCAAACACTGACCAGTTATTCCTTGTTTTATATTCCTAACAAGTTGTTAATGGCATTTATGGGGATCTCCAAGAAACAGCTTATGACTGATCCCTTGCCTGTAGTTCCATCCCACGCCGCAGCTATTTCAACCAACTCAAAAAACTTAATGAAAACCTGATAAGCCCAATGATATTCTTTCTTTTTAGAGTGAAACACTTTTACTTCTCTTATGCCCAATTACATGGAAGCTCATACACTCCAATTAACACACTTCAAGCTATTCACTTAAATTCTGTAAACTAAGTACGCAAGCATGCACCGTGGAAATACAGGAACTAGATTACTGTCTTGTGTTCCATTCATTTAAGCACACCAAACCTGCAAGCTGACAAAACCAGAGTCTCTTATTCCCTTGTATTCTCACAAAACTCCCATAGCAGCCAGTCGTGAAATCTGTGAAGATCCACTGATAGCCATGGGGTGACAGTCAGAATTTAAACAAAAGGGGGTTGCACAGCTGTCACTGCGGGAAGAAACTGGCCTGCACATGAAGGGAGCTGGGATTAGTTTTCAAAACTCAGACTGAATTTCCAGTTGTAAGGGACCATATTTCTACACTTAGCCAAATTTCTGTATATGTTTCAATGTGTCATGCTTGTGTGGAAGGCTCACCTGGAGCTGCTCCAAAGCACAGAAAGTATATCTTTAATCTGTATAGCTAATCTCACCAACAACTGCACCAGCAAAGCCAGAAGATTCTTACACAGTTCAACACTGTGCAGACAGAAAGAGCACACATGGACCCCCTTGACATGAACATGGGGATTACATTTTCAGGCTTCCCAGTCCTCAAAGAGCTGCACGTAACCATACCCTACACATTTTCATATAGAACTCTATGGGCCTTAGTAGTACCTACCATATTTACTTTATATAAAATTATCCTGTTTTTCACAAACAATTTTTAGACACACAATGCTAATGCTGATATTCTTGTCCTTGGATATCGACATTCCTGGATACCGAGGGATGCTACTCAACAGTGTCTGCCCAGCACGTCCCTGTCAGAGGAAGTCTGAAGGCAGGTGTCTATACTGAAGGGAAGTCTACATACTGTAGGGCAGGTATACTCTGTGGCACGCTTAGCAGTTCCAGTTTCCACCTATTCATCAAGTCCACAGGCTGCCTCCCTGCTAAGAAGATATTTGCATGCACCTCATCCCCTTGCAACCTTGGCTTCCTCTGGAGAAAAACCCAAGCATATGAGCAGAGAGGGAGCCACAGGGGGCTTTTGTGGGACTACAGGAACACTTTGAAGCACATCTACCTGATAAATTACAAAGCAATGTCTACCAGTATAGACATGGTCACTTTGTCCTACTTCAGCTTCAGACTTCACACGCTTCTTTAACTATGTCATAGAAAGTTCTCTCTATCACAAAAATGTTCCCTGGTTAAGCAGAGACTCATTCACTCACTCCACCTTCTTCTTGCTAAATTCCACAATTTTTCTTCAATCTCATAGAATATAGCAAAATTGCTGGCATTCTTGTGGCTCTTTTCTGAAACATTTTCAATTTATTAACTTCTTTTTAAAGGCATTAATGAAATCAAGTACAATGTTGTAGAAATGATCTTATTAGTGCTGCACATACCCACACTGATTCCCACTTTTAACAGATACACTGCTACTCACCCAAAGATGGTGTCAGCTCTGCTAACTGCAGCTTTTTACTAAATGTTCATATCCATTTGGCAATGTGCTACAGCTCCAACACCTTCTCCAACTCCCTGATTTCCAGGATGTGGTAAGCAAGACCTGTATTTTTATTGAACTCAACTCCCTCTGTTGGACTGCAGCATGTCTGTATCCTAAACTATAAAAATTACCTTTGAAGCATACCTTTGGTTATATAAACTGGTAGAAAACTGTGCCAAAGATAAGATTGACAAAATGAAAAATAGTCTTCATTAAATGCATGTAACTACATTAGGAGCCTTTTAATAAGAGGGGTCTCTCCAGCCCTTTAATAACTATGAGGAAAACCCTGCTACCAAGAATTCAGGATGCTTTTGTACCTAAATGTGTACTGGCATAGACAGTTCTCATGGGAAGTAGCAAGAGCTAATTCTAAGGAAGAAAAAACAGCTAATAAGACAACATAAATCTCTGAAGGAAAAATCAACTTGAAAAACAATATACTAAAAATTTTTGGCAACTTTGAATTTATTTTACTATTTATGTGGCTGAAAACACCATAGACTGCATGAAGAAAGAATAGAAACATTAGTTTTGTAAAATTCTCTAGGGACAATACTGCAAATGTCACCAAAAAATATTTTCAGTCCAATACCTTTTGATTCCCTTGCATTTTCTCTGACAACCCCAGGATGGATTAAATTTGATACTCTGTATGCTTACTATATGTTTGATATGATCTGTTTAGAGACAAAACACTGGAGACCTTCCAGTACATTTTTAATATGTTCAGCAAGAAAAAAAAAATCTGAATTCTTTCTCTTTGGACCATTAGAGAAAAATTTATAACATATCTTCTACCCAGGGTACTATCCTGCTTTTTCTAATGATGGGGGAACTTACAGCAGAAATTAAAGAAACAGAAGGCTTATAAAGAAGCAGAAAGGAATTAGCTTTTGGTTGTATCAAAAGGTAAACCCTTGAAAGACCATTATCTTCTAAAAGAAAGATGATTCTAGGTTTCCTTAATTGATAGACTTATGGAATAATTCATACAAGGAAAAGATAGAAATGAATGTGGTATTTTTTTCCATTGAAAGGCTTGAAAGAGATGACGAAAAAAAGGCTGCAGTGCCATATTCCTCCTTGAATGCATAGCTGTGAAGAAAATAATAGGCAAGGCAAAGAGAAGACTTTATATGACACTGTAGACAGACAATGTATATTATAATACACAGAGTTTTAAATCCTTATTATCTTTATTAAAACCATTCATAAGAAATGCCAAAGTCTTTTTACCACAGTAGATTTACCCAGCAAACAAGAAATCTTGCCAATTCTCTTGCAAGTTTCATTTATTTAAAGTTTCTGAGATTTGAATATGAAATAATTTATTCCCCAGTACATCTCAGGTTCTCAAATTCTGTGTGTGACATCAAACGTGTGAGCATAATGACAGCCACGAGGATCCCGGTAAAGCTAACTATGCAGAAACTGAATGCTGCTGGGGTTCACAGGTTTTAATTTTTATGAACTTGGACCTGTGGAGCCAGTTCAACTTGTCTGCAAGTACTTTATATATCACTGCCAAGATGAACACAGAGTGCAAGACATTGCAACATACCTAACTAAAAGAAAACTAAAAAGGAAGCATTTTATACATATTTAAAATAAACATTAAAAGTTGTTTACAAATTAAGGTAACAGCTGAATTGAGATGCCTTAAAAATCACTTGAAAGATGAAGCCATTGGCAAGAGGAAAACCAAATGGTGAGTGGAACAGAACTTGGGAATATTGGTAGTGATTAATTATGAATTGATATCAATATCATCTACAGGGGATATCAAGTKTTTCCAGCAGCAGACAATCCATGTCAGTGCTCTTTAGCTTCTTTTAAGCTAATAAAACATCTTAGCCATCACCTCCTGGGAAGGGTATCAAATGGCAGATGAATACAGAAAACATTTCTCCTTAATTGCAAGTTATGAGAGCAAGAATCATGAAAACATATGTGAAAGAAAGGGGTGGTGGGATTCTCGAGGTTTATTAACTAAAAATGTTAAAATGAAAGCAGTGAATGAATGGCTAACAAACATGCTGTAGGGATATCATGACTGTTGCTGGTTTGATGGCTGATGTTCTGACAAATCCTGACAGGACATATTGCTGCATACTGGTATATGTCAAACATGTAAACTAGCTTCGACCACTGTTACATTTTTTTTCTGCACGTTACAAACACCCAAGAGTCCACTGCTACAAGAAGAAGAGGATTGGTCTATCATTAACTGAGCGGGCAAACAAAATTGAGCACTGCCAAGGGAAATTACCTGAAAATGCGGTAAGATGGTGCCTGCAGCTAAGCTAGATCAGTGCACAACCCAAAGGAAACAAATGGAGAGACCAAAACCTGGGGTCTCTGAGATGCTCTGAGAGGAAAGCTGACAAGTTTGAACTACTTTAACTTCAGTACATTTTCAATTTCCTAGCTCAGTCGAAGAAATCAGCAGTATAAAATTGGTATGTCAAAAGGCAGGAAAATAATCTGATCAGACTGTAGAGATAAAACAATAGAGTAAAGAGACCAAATCAAAGAAGGATGAAAAAATATATTCTATTTCTATCAAGTTAAAGTGGCTAAACGTGACGCCTTAGCACTGTGCAAACACTGATGCATGACTATGTACAGGAGCATTAAAAGCACTTGGTTTGAGATCCAGAGCACCTGGACGTAGTCTCTGGCCTGGCTGAGCTGAGAGGTGTGCTTACGGGAGGAGGAAGATGGACACAAAGAGATTCCCACAGGTACTGTTGTGGCACAGGCATGCATTGACCATGCTTCTCCCATAACTGCAGCGGAGCTAGAGATGAAGTCCAGAATCCCTATGCCACACAAAGATTTACCTATCAACAGGGAACATACACAGATGTTGTCGCTTTGGAGATGCAAACATTGCTAGAGTGAATAATTTTCTCTGCAGCTCGGCTTTGTCTCACGGAAATGAAGCTCGATAGACATCAGAGTGGTGGGTCCCTAGCAGTCCTAGATGGTCACTAACCAGTTACATAACCTCGGGAAATCATATCACTTTTCTGTGCTTTTGTCTCTTCTTGTTTGTCTTGTCTGACTGGAATGTCAGGTTTTAATGTGATTAAAGTAGAGAGCGATTATCTCTCGATCTGTGTGTGTAATATTAGAGTTCCCCGCTGGAGTTCCCAATGTTCTCAGCCGAGGCCACTAGGTGCTGCTGTAATATGAGTAATTAAAATAATAACTATTATTAAGGAAATTGCATATATTCTTACTATGGACTGTTTCAAAAAGCCTGAAAGCCAGAGAAAAAACTTATTCTAAACCTGCACATTTTTTGAAAAGTAAGAACTGAAAGACCCGATTATTCACTTCATTGGTACTCAAAATTTTTCCTTTTACCTTTCACAGCTTTGCAGAAAAAAAGCTGCAAATACCTTCCCCCTTTAAAAAATGCACTGAATACATGCAAATTTTTTTCTATTCCATTTCCATTTTTAAGCCCAGCTTCAGCAGTTTGCTATTATGCAAGCTCATCCAACTCATTACACTCCAAAATCCTTGCCAGCTACACAGTTGTGCACCTTATTCACATACTATTTGGATGTGAATAGAAAGGCAAAGTCCTCAGCATGAGGGAGCATGACTGGAACTGCAAATGATTCAGTAAATACATGGTGATGTTACTGAGGCTCAGATTTTGTACCTGTCAGTTCCACAGCCTTCTAAGGAGGCTTTATCTTATTAAATGTAGTTGACTAGCCATAAACTCAGTAAAAGATTAATAAGACTCCATATGAATCACAGTCACAAAATGCTTCTTGCCTGAGAGTATTAAAATGTCTTTAAGCAGCTGCCAGATATAGCTCAGAGAGCTATATGACTAAAGTGCTATTTCTGAAAGTCTTGGAGTCAGTGCATCTAACTGGACTTTACAGTGGACAATCCAAAAGGCTATTTATATTCAAAAATAATTTGGCAAGTCTTGTTCATCAAACCAGTTTTCCAGACACAAAGACTCCACTTAAAAATTTGTTCTTGGATTTACTGCCCTTAAAAATGAAGTTAAATTAAATTATCTGGATCATCAGAAGGACAGGTCTGCTAAGGCAGTTCTGGATTAATTAGAAGTGATGAAGTTTTGCTGCTGGGTTACCTCAAGACCCTAAGTTAGCGAGCACAGAAATGAAGTGACAAACACTAAGCACATGTGGAAAAAAAAGTACCAGGAACACTATATGAGAAATAGGACTTTATGGTAAACATGGGACAGAATATTCACAGTTTAAATAAATCATTATTAAAAAGCATTGTAGGAAAGTGCAGAGGTGCCAACACAGACTAAAAATATATTTTATTCTTACCATTTGAGACTGGCTCCGGGGACAGCCATTGATATCTTCAACCTTTTCATTTGCTAAACAAAAACAGTGAGGAGAAAAGCAGAAGTAAACAATAAGATAAAACTTTCCTTTCCACCCCCTGGCCAAAAAACAGACCTAAAAAACCAAACCAAAAAAAACCCAGAAGAAGAGCAGAAAAGACACAGCAATAAAGTGCACAGGGTTTTGTTGACACAGAGCTCCTTTCTAAGTAAAGCTCAGTCGTACAGTAACAACACTCTTGTTAGCAGCAGTTGCTTCCACATGCCAAATCATGCAAAGGGGGAAGTGCGAAGGAGGTCGCTGCTAATTCTTCAGCCCCTGCAAAATAACTGCTGACATGAAATCTTCCACAATTGTCTTTGCAGGGTCAGGATACAGTTTCAAGGCATCCCAGAAAGTATGAGCCACTCCAACTAACAAAATGCACACATGGGAGACATATGGTTTAATGGAGCATTCATTTCTGACAATTCAAAGTGTGTAAGATACAGTTCTGGCCATTTAAAGTATGGTTAAACAGCCACTTCCAAACATGCTCACATAAACATATTTTTTAATTAAGGCAAGGATGAACCACACAAATATCAGAGACATATGGACCCAGTCAAATTGTATTATTCAGGGTTCATCTTATTTTTAAATACATTCAACTTGAATTATATATTCCCCCATGCAAGGAGTCAGCTCACAGTGCTTCTCTCAGCCCTGGTCTTACCGATGATCTGGATGATTTCTGCTAGCAGAACTCCATCTGCAATGTCCTGTTGCAAATCCTTGATCAACCGCTTGTGGCCAGATTTTGCTAGGTAGTGGTTAGCCCAGTCAGTGTAAATCTGCAGAGCAGAGGGGGAGGGCAAGGGGGAGAGGGGGAAGAGAGAAAAGAAGACAATAAAAATTCTTAAAACAAATGTTGGCTTGCACACCAGAACTATTCTGGATCACATTCCCATTTAAGAAGTCAGCACCAAAGGAAACAATTTTAACGTTGTGTTTTTTGACCTTTTTTTTTTTTTAAAAACAGCCATGCCCCTCCCCCTGCCATTCTCTGTTTTATTTTAACTTCAAATGATTCAGGCTGTTTCATGAGGGTTCAAACTTGCTGTGACCAAGCAAAATTCCCCTTATGACTGTAAAGGAAACTCCTGTCATAAATCAGTCACATCTACCACAATTCCACCTCCCACCGTGTTTCTACCTCTACGCACGCCCCACCACCAACTTTCACGCTCTGGGGCTGCCTAAGAGAAAGTGATAGCAGAGACGTGTGCTTGTGTTTTGGTGAGAGGTCATCGGGTTGTCGCTGGTGATCCCGCGCCTGGCGATGCCGCTATGACACTTTCTGCAGTAATCACCACGTCCCGCCGTGCAGGGACAGGTCGTTTGTCCCCTCGCCTACGGTTCAGCGTGCTGTAATGTGCACAGAGGAGACTGAGAGCACCAGATGTACAGTAGTCTCATCGCTGGAATTAGAGTATATATTCTGGAAATATGCTGCATCCTTTCTCCGCCAAAAGAGGAGGGGGGAAGGCTGAGACTGAGCAGCACCAAATACTTCGCAACAGGCAGCACAAAAATGGCACTTATCAACAAAAGGTTGAAAAGGACCAGCTGAACTACATCCTCCAAAAGAAGGGAGGAGGGGGGTTGAAGAGAGATGTTGAAGGCATTTCATAAGGCATATACGTACACAGAGAGAGCATTTGGTAACACCTACAGCACGCACACAAGGGGAACCAGGTTCTCTTAGGGTGAGATAAGAGGAACAGACACTTTCACCTATGTACCGAAGGAAGAGTGCACCCCAAGAGGTGCTCACACCATCCCAGGGTGTCCTGGCACACAAAGGCAGCTCGGACTAGCGGAGCTTGGCACGGGAGTGTCACACAGCTGGAGGGTATCAGTGGCCCTTGGCAGCCAGCGCTGGCTCCCTTTTGTGGGGTGTCCATGGCCTTTCTCCTCACCCCAGAAAAACGGACTTGTACAGAACCTCCCACTACTGTGGGATGTAGCCACTGAGAGAAAGCATATCTGTACGACAGCATCGCTGTGTAAGTAAATATAATATCTAAGGGTCTTTCTCTGCTGAGAATATTGTTTGAAAATGTTGAAACTGCACCTCTTCCATAAAAACAATATGAGCTCACTTTATAAACATCCTTTTCTTTAACCTCAGAGACCCTTGGGAGGAAGGGGTCAGAATCCCATTTTGTGAACAGAAAAACAGAGGCCAAAGCCATTAACTGCTTGCTTAGTTCACCAAGGAAATCTGTGGCAGAGCCAGGGCAGGAAAATGGATGCAATTCCCAGTCCAGAGTCTTACCCAGAGAACCAACAACCACTTTCTACCCAGCAAAAGTATCACCGCTCAGTCCACGTTCACACGCTAAGGACTCCGTCTCTATCTGAGTACCTTTGTCACAGATTTTCTCCCTCTTCATTAAAAGAGACAGAGAATTGTAACTTGTTTGGTCTACCCTATTTCTTCCCATATTCCTGCAGGTGGATCACCAGCTGGTTTGCCATAGCTTTCTTGACAGCTTTAGAACTTTAGATAACTCCACAGAATTAAACTGTGGATTAGCGGATTCAGCTCTCCCATAGCCAAAGGATGCTGCTGTTAGATGGGGCCCTCAGTTTCCCTGCTGCACCCAGAAGTCTGCTTCAGTCACCTGTGTTTTCACTGACTGATATTCTTTTTTTGCTATTATAGGTGAGTGACATGAAAGGCTCCATTAAAATGTTTTTTAAAGCCAACTGTAGCTAAGAAAGTGTTTCTTCAACTGTATAACCATATATAATGAATGCTAATGTGGAGTCTCTAAAGATTGTATGAGCACATATTTAGAACAATATGAAATCATGATGATAAAAGATGCATACCACACCCATAGCATCATGTATTCCCTACTACTAGTATTTCAACTTCAGTCATTCTTCTAAAGTAATGTCTCACATATATTGTCTGAGCTATTACTATAAGCAGAACTATTTTCTGTATTCCAATGAAACTGATCTACTGGAACATACAGAATTTAATACCCACTAATATTATTTTAGGTTAGTTTCACATTACAAACAAAAATACTTTACCAAGCATTTCCTTTTTCATTTGTCACACCCACACATAATCTGGTGTACCAATCCTAATTTTGACTACAATTTGAACTATCCTCTCACTAAGCAGCCAGGGAAATTTCATTCTAGCAGCTGCTTTGCAATTATCTAGTATTCAAAGAATGGACTTCACCCACCCATCCACCCCCTTCATAATTTTCTTTTCTCATTAATTTAAAAGTGACAAGCATAAAGAATGTAAACAGTGTTTTGTAAACAAAGGTTGATAATCCACATCATACCAAAACTTTACTGATGATCAGTATTTTGATAGTCATGCAATGGTAGAAAAAAAATACTGGGAGGAGTCAGTGGTAAAAGAGGAGTTTTTTCACTTCAGAAGTATTCTAAAAAAAATCAAAAAGGCGAAGAGTTGTCGACGGAGACAATATAGCAAACCAACACCCAGTTGGCAGTGGAATGTCACATTTAATTTCCTCTCTTTCTGTAGGGATCACCACTTGCTTCTGTTTCCCCCCTTCCCCATAGGATGCCCTTCTCATTCATCTCATTCTTCCAGGGACCCAACTGCTCAGGAGTCAGTTGTAAAAAATGAAAAGCATGTAGATATACACATGAAATTATAAGAATGTACACATGCCACTATATTCTTTTTACATGAAATTCTCTGATGCAAATATAATGGGAAATAGAGAATCCCCATCTCCACAGTTTTTAAGTATCAATGTAACTATGCACCTCTTAGAAATTTTATCTTAAACTCCTTGGGAAAACATAAAGCTCCAGTGTGCATCATCATTGACAATACTCAGTTTGCAAAGGATAGAAAAGTCAYGCAGAACAGAAGATGAAAAAATCAGTAATTTCATGCAACAGTCTGCTTTTTATGGGCGCTCCCCTGCCATTGGGTGCTGAGCACCTCTAAGGAGGCGCTGTGCATGCTCCCTCTCTTTTCAGAACTAGCAATAGATCATTTCGTCTTGCACTAATTGTGCAGTGATGTTTCCCAAAAGTCCTCTAATCTTAGATTTTTTTATGATGAGGCTGTTTCAGAGAAGAACACACACATGAGGGTTAGTCGTGGCAACGCTTCCTCCCCGCTCCACTGCTTGCTCCAGTAACCCTGCCTTACAGCTACACGCTGGGCCGGGCTGCTGACTTACTCATTTCCTCTCCAAGCTTCCTCTCCTACCACCCTGCTTTACAGGCACGTCTGACTGGGGAGTATTCGACTTCAACGCTAGGCTCCAACCGCTGACAACGTACGGGAGAGCCGCTGCTATCTGTGACGCGGAGGACCAGTCTCAGCAACGCGATAACGGAACAGACCCGATCCTGTGTTTGTGTGGTCCAAGCCCCGTGCCGGCGCCTGGTGATTTAACTGCTTGCAACACGAAACAGGATTCAGCGGGGCAATCTGAGCTCGGGCACAGCCTGCTCATGTTAACGACGGTTTCCCCTAGCATTCCTCAACCGCTCRTCATGCTAACCTTCAAGAGAGTAGAGGAAATAAACTCTGATACCCAAATATAGTTATGAACTTCACCTCGATACTTCACATGTAGCTATAAGGAGCACAGTAGAGCTGCTTGGCAGGATCCGTAATGAAACAATACACTTCGTAATGCGGTAGTTTAATGAAGTGAAAAAGAGAGAGGATCTCACAGGTTACTGCCTTTCTTAGAAAACGCTTTAATCGTAAACCGTGTGATTATACATCAGGCAGTGCTACAATGCATCCTCTTTAAAATTAATACAGAAATGTTACCACCCACAATCYGTGTCAAGTGGGAAATGTCAGATGGATTTCAGAAGTACAGTCAGCCTAATGCAATAATAATGCATGACACTTCGTTAGCATCTTCCACAAAATCATCTCAACATGCTTTCCAGGCACGAATGAGATCACTCCTATTTATTTATTATTTCTGTAGATGTGGGGAAACTGAGGTATAAAGGCTTTCTGGGTGGATTTTTTTTTTTTTTTTTTTTTTAAATGTGGCTCACTCAAGGGCAAACAGAGCTGGGAATATAACCCAGATATTCTGAGTTGCAATCATTTCTTCTATATGCTTTTTTATCTGGTAGTTTTATAAATAGGCTTGGTGGGAAAATGCATATTCCAAGAATCAGGATCCTTCCGCATATTTTTGTTTGTTTGTTACAGAATATAGAGTTTCAGATCTGAAAATGGTCTCCTGTTGCTATCGAGAAGACAGCTTTCCATACTTAGAGTATGCCTCTGTCACTCCCTTATGTGCCAATGCTGCTGCTTAGGAAGAACAACAGTTGCTGCCAACTGAGTAATGCCAAGACCTCGTGACAGATTTCCATGCCATTTAGGAGGATAGGTTATATTTGAMAAATATTTAAATATTTGTCCACTATATGAAAAAGTTTCCTTCCTAGATATGTGGGAATAAACAGATAGTATCCAGTTCTCATCACCTGTCCTTTAAAATACTTCCTAGGAGACAACTGTATCCTTATTCATTAGCATGAAAGAATTGAAATGCTGTCCCCCAGTGCTCACTCTCATGCTCTCTTCTGTGCACAATACCACCCTAATACCTTTGGGGGTGGGGAGGCTTTTTAAGAACTCCATTTCCCAGAAGGAATCTGTAGGCAAGAGCAAGTGTCTCACAGATTTTTCTTTCCTCTTTATCTTGTAGCAGACAAGAGTTGGAGAAATGGAAGGAAAATTTATCTATTACAAAAAATGTTGCTAGCAGTAATACCTGGCTTGCAATGGTTCACAGCAATATACAATACTACTTTTTAGCACAGCAGGATTCTGTCTTTTATTCTAGGTTTGGATTACATCAATACATTTCATAATCCTTTTTTTTTCTTTAAAAAAAAAAATTGGAATAAAGGAAAATGAAACTATTAAAAAGCCCCTACACCAGAATTTTAACAGTCAGCCAAAGTGGAAATATGGCACTGTTAACTTAATAAAAGGGCTATGTGACTTTCTAGTGTAATGTATTTACTCTGCTTAAAATGTTGCCATTGGAGACAACTGATAGTTGATAGCACTTAGAGCTTTTCACCCATAGACGCTCGTTCAAATCATGGTTGTAGAAGAAGAGATTGATGACTTGTTTCTGTTGTTCTCCAGTATGCTACAAAATGGGCCGTAAAGGCTCTATATCTATTTCCTGGGCGGTTTTGCAGTGTGTGGCCTACCCTGGATGTTGAATACCCAGCAGAGCCTACTACATAACAGTCCCAGAGTCCCTGGTGAAGAGGATTTGCCAGAGGAGAGGGTATGACCACAACTCTACTTCAACGTAGCTATTCTTGGCTAATAAATTGTGGGTAGCAAACCACGTGTTGGAGTGTCCCTGAAGCTGTTTGTATTTATAAAGAGAAGCTGGGCAACACATTGACTAGCATTAGAACAGGGTGAGGAAATCAGATTGCAATGAGATGCCTTTCTCCTTCCCACTGCCTCCACACTAAGGAAAATTTAACTGGAAGGCAGGATCTGACCTTTTAAATATTTTCTTATTGAAGGTTATTTCTCTGGGTTGCAAAAGAATAATTTATTAGTTTCAGTCCTCCACTTAGCAAGGAAAAGGGCTAACTTTGAAAACAATGGTTCACATTTAGACTGCCATAAGAGACAGATCAAGCATCCGATTTATGTCCGGATTTAACGGACTATAGAAAACACACTGCAACTCATTTGTTAGAAAGTAAAGCGTGGGGCTCGGGGTGGCACTTTTTGTAACATTAAGCAAATTACATGAGAAGGAAAAATATTTACACAATTAAAAATATATGGCCAGAAAATGAAACTAGAATGACTTAATTTATAGGCAAGATGGAAGCCAATGCATTTCATTTAACAAAACGAAATGAGTATTAAATGACATTCCAAAAACCCTGTTTCTAAATCCCACTGAGCAAATGAGAACAATTACGAGTTAAGGAATAGAAACCATTTAGAGGGATACATACCAATTAACCAAAATGTCAGAATCCCTATAGTATGATTCCATTTTGTAAATAGCAGCATGTATCCATCAACACTACTCAGTAATTTTCAGATAAAAATACAATTAAATAAAACTCCACTAATCCCAGCTAAGAAAATGAATAGAAACAATACTCTTCAACAATCACTGGCAAGCTTTAGATGAYTTACCCAGCTTTAAGGGGGCTGTTTTATATTTCCAAGTTTCACTTACAGTTTGTGATCTAATCACCCAAGTAACATTTGTACTGACTTAATGTGCTCTCCTTCTTCCCATTTCTTACCAAATCCCAACTCAGAATTAATTTAATACATGTGTTTGAGGCCAATATTCACCAATGGCACAGGGGCAAGACTTTTGATGCATCTGTGCCAGATGCAAGGTAACAGTGTAAGCCTCTTTGAGCGTGTATTTGTGTGTGTATTTGTGTGTAAGGTTTGCTAAGTGATTTGTATATTGCACAGTTAAAAATCCAACTCTTTATAGAATGAAATAACTTGTTCATCCTTTGAAAAGAATCATACTGATTTGCTTTACAGTTTAATTGTATTGTTTTGTTTATTGGCTTACTGCAGCTACTTTTCAGTCCTGTGCAATAGCAATGAAGTACCACAGGAAGGAGCCAGATACTCATCCTGCAGCTGCAGAGCACCCAACCAGACAGCTGCTTCTCTGCAGACTTGTGCTGCTGCGAAGCGATACTTGTTAAGGGAGCAACACCACCACAGTTACTAAAATTGGCCTTGGGTTTCCTGAATTAACAGGAGACAATACTAAGTGCCACACAGAGCAATCCTCCAAAACAGCCAACTTTGAGACTTTCTGTTATAAATACTCCGTATACTTGCCTGTACAACTTTGGAATTATTTCTTAGATATATTTTTTAACTTTAAAGTACATTTCAGCATCTGTTTAGTGAAAGCACAATAAAATACAGGACCTATTATTCAATACAGCTTTTACATAAAACATCGATTCAAACTAATATCTCAGTTAATTTTATTAGAGTGAGGAAGACCAGGATTCCGCGCTGGGCATAGGTGTTACACCTAGAGACACCACTTAGAAGGTGAATCTGCCTTAGCATTTTAGTTCAGATAAGGAGTGTGCTTCTAAAGGCAGTCTCCTATCACTTGTGCTCTCTCAGAGATCCCCTTCACATGAAATGAAATGGAGAGAGTGCTTCAAGAGCATGCTGAATTCACTAACCGGCATTTAGTCCATGCAACAAAACAAGAACTAATGCAAGTAACCCTCCATCCCCAAAATGTGTACCTTAGATGCTGGTTCCTTAGTACCAAACTGGTTTTCCCTATAGAGCAACCCTTCCTGCTAATGTTGACATATGTGTGTCCCAGAAGTGATGGAAGAGAGGGAGTATGTGATAGAAAAAGCTGCTGACTGTCCTGCATGGTGGGACATACACCGAGATGCTTCTGTAAGCTGCTGTGATGCTATAGTAGTGACAAATATAAGGGGAGGACGTGCTTTGGTCTTGATAGTGGTGATGTGTGAAGAAATTAATTTGACCAAAAGGACAGTGCCAGCATTCCCTAATACAAATAAATGAAYTGAAATATATGAAACTCCCTCTCTCTCCTGTATGTGTGCACACACTTGAACATCATCTAAGCCTGCCCAAAGCTTAAGCCGTGGCTGTCCGTGACAGTTCCTGGCTAAAGAGATCTCCCTTGGAAGAAACAGCTGATTTGGGAAGGAGCACCTGTGTCTGTCCAAAGGAAGAAGGGTAAAAAGAAAGCCATATTTCTACTTTTCTGGGCATCCAGGATAGCAATGATGGCCCCCCATAGCAGAGGCCCTCTTCTCTTCCCCTGAATGAGACTTCCTATACTCTAAACTTGCATGGATCTTATGTCTCATAAATGTCTTGTCACTGCCAGGATAAGTTTCATGACTAGTCCTGCATTCACTTTAATAAACAAACCCACAGTAAGCAAAGTTAAGTTTTCTGTAAAGGGAAAAATGAACTGAATTTACACAGGTTTCCTCTGTGGCTCACCAATATCATGACAACACAGAAGAACAGATAAAAAACTTCTACAATCTCAGACCTGACTGGAAATCATGAAGTAATTTGCAGAACAAAAACATCCCTGTTTTGTTGATTCCTTTGTTGTTCACAAGCAAGAAGCCACTCTTGGTATCAACCAGACCATTCCTGGATGGAGTGGGCACCTGCTTTAGCAAAGCAGCAATGGGGCTCCTCTCATGGAGCTGAGGAGATTCCACTGTGAAACTACTCCAGATTTTCCATCAAAGCTCATTTTAAGGATTTATAACTTGGACAGAGACATTCTTTCCACACTGCGATTTGGCATTAAAGAACTTGGCCCAGGGATCAAAATAACCCTATTTTCCAGCACTTCTTTTTAAGTGTGGGAAGGCAAATTTCTGATATATAAAGATGCAAAAATATTAAGACATACTTTTGTTCTTGTGAGAAAACAGTGGCAAATAAGACTGCAACTAACTTTAAATATAAACTCTCCATCTAGCCTGTACTTTTTGAGGCTTAGAAACTGATTTGAATGGTCATGTGGAAGAATAGCTTTGCAAATCCAAATAAACAAACTGTTTGCTTTCTGAGCTACATATTTTATAACAAGACACTTTAAATCCTGCTTAATTTTTCTCTGGGCTTTTTTTGTTTAAAAGTTGTCTGTCACCAACTCTATGATTTTAATATCAATAAATATGTTGCACACATTCAGCACACCAGTGAGGTACTAAAGGTAACACAACATTATTAAGTAAATATGTTAATGATTTCAAGCATAAGTGATCTGTGCCTCTTCTCACTGTCATTAATTTCTGTTAAAACAGGTCTTGGTGGTGAATGTGTGAGTGGTAGTGGTCATGTGTGCACAACCATTTTGCCTTTTGCTACCTAGCTGAAGCTTAGGGAAGTGAAATTATGCTTAGAGAGATGACAGCCTACACACATACTTCTTCAGTTCAAGAAATGTAAAACTGTTTCAGGACTTGTAAGACTAAGGACGCAGCTCAGTACAATAGGAATACCACTTTAGGACTTCTTTCCCTTTGATCACCATCGAAAGCACTGCCCATAATAAAGGCCTGCCCGTTCTGATGATAATAATACTTAAATTAACAATCATCCAGCACAATAAACTTACGTATGAAGTAAATTCTGCCAGTCAGTAATCTTAAACAACAAAGAGAAGATAATAATCTTATCATAGTTTTGACAACAGAAGACTATTCATCCCAAATGAGATTCAATATTMTAATCTTCCTCATTTCTTAACAAAAAACCTGTCTCATATACAGCTTTTGTAACACAACCAGATCTGGAAGATCATGCAATGGAAAGAAAAAAATTCTAGATTCCTACTAAAAATGTTCYGAACACCCTTCCTTTCTATTATAAAAGCGGAATCTGCCTAAACACCTCTAGTGAAGGCTCTGGCTGCACGTCACGTGGAAAGAGGTAGTGTCTCAAGAAGGGAGGTCCTTATGACCTGGAGACTGTCCTTCACCTGTGTTCAATCTGCAGTCTCCCATGCAAATCCTCTAACATATATCCCACCTTTTGTGTTCTGCTACACACTTCTATAGGACTACAGCGCCCCCCAAAGCAACATGAAAGATACATGCTTCATCACTCAAAATTTTTCCACCTACGATTTACCTCTGAAGACAACAAAAACCCCCTCTTAGCTCAGTATTAACATAGCAACCTGAAGATCCACTCCTCTTGCCAATAAAAAGGAAAATAAATCTAGCAACAGTTGAATGCACCACTTCTAATTAAAGAGTTTTTTAATACCAAACTAGCACATTCTTATGATGAATACTGACATACTGATATGCGAACTTCAGGTCTGAAGACCAATGAGGTTTAGATAATGGATAATAATTAAGACGGATAATGAGCTGAAGTTTATATATAGTACCTTCCATTATAAGATTGCAAAGCCATTTATGAAGGATCAGGGCTTAGTTATGTAAAGATCCACCCTGATAGAAATGAACATTCAAGTTATTTATTGAGGCTTTGAGACAGGTAAGGTTTATAGCTCTGCTCACACAGACACCTTTGCATAAGCACTGGTCCCTATTGCTTCAAACTAGTATCCAAACAATGATATCTGTATCTTTCCTCCTACAAACAAGATGCAGATTTTTTGCTTCTTAATGTTATGTCACAATAATATGACATGAATTTTAGGGTACAGAAAGAAATGACCAGGGGATGTGGGACTGAAAGCTGGAAAACACTTCCAAGTCCTGGGCATACATGCAAACTGAAGGGCTTGTCATCACTGATTCCAGGCACAGACAAATACAAATCAAATGATTTGTTGGAGTCTGCTATATATCTGGAATAGCAAAAGGCTGATACCTGAAGAAAAGAAAGGTCTTGGGAGAGCTGTGTGAAAATGGAAGCTCAGCAACTACCTGACATTTTTCTTTTTCTTCCCTGCTATAGCCACCACCTGACATGTAAGTGCAAACGGTACTATTMGCTCTAGGCATATGGTGGGTTTTTTTTATTTCAAGGACAAACCCATATTTCTTATGACACAAAACAGTTGGTGCTTTTGTGTTTGAGGTCTGTTCTCTGGGTCCTCATGACTGGCCGTACACAGGGCACCCACCACCCTCTTCCTCAAGGGACGGCTCTCCACATCTGCAACTCTTCACTCACTGTCCTGTTTCCTTTTAAAATACACACTCTAGTGATACCCTGTCTCTTGGATAACAGACTATAAATGAAGGATAGGGATTGACTAGCTCACTTTAAAGGGCCACTGCCTTTAAATTTAATTAAATCCATATCTTCTACCTCCCACACAATCACCCCCTGGGACTAAAGGCTTCTGTAAAGGATTAGGAAGGGGATACTCTCATTGCAGCCACACCACTATGCAGAAAATAATTCAAGATTTGGGAAGTTGTGAGCAGGAAGCAAAGGATGAAGAAGAAAGGGACTCACTGAAAACACAAACAAATAACTCTGCTGGCTAGAGATTACAGCACTCATTTTGGACTGAGGAGATTGTGCTCCAGCCTTTCCTTCCAAAAGCCTTTCTGTATTTTGTCCTACAAAAGCAAGTAAGAAACAGAAATGATCCTAGTAAAAGGAGCATCATGTCTCCTCTTAAATGAGTCCCTAAACCAGTAGCCTACCACCTTGCGTCCCATCCCATGTTATGCTCGTTGTTTTCTCGGACTGTGGTGCAGGATGGCACTAATGGCACCACTAGCTCCTCAGGTAGCTCTGTCTGAGAAGGCTGGCACTCCAGGAGAGCCCACACAGCTGCTTTAATTGTACAGAGGCATGTGGAGTATTACTTTGGGGACTTCTGTTGACAGCTCTCCATTTAGTCTACTTTTTTAGAACAAGCAAAACTGCTTTTTATGACCTTTCCCATTAACCTTCTAACTCCCTGACAAAATAAGAAGAAAAATAAATTAATCATGTTAGCTTTTTTACTTTTTTTTTTAAACAGGAAAAAATTATTGCCAATGAATAATAAACATTTCATTCTGGAACACTGGGGATTTTTTTGCCAGCTCTAACTTTTTGTTACAGTAGGCAGGTGCTTATTTCACCTGCCCTTTAAATAAACCTTGCTGGTAAGGTGCTTGACTCTGTTGAGCCAACACAGCTTCTGAGCATTCTCAGAAGTACAATTTCACATCTGTACAGATCCTTAATGTAAAAACCTGGGATGGCTATGGACGGGCTATAAGTGCTGCCAAAATAGGCAGCTGCTGAGTGGGAGTTCTGAGGATGAGAATGATGGATATAGGCACCTAAAATGCAAGTGAGGTAGGTCATAGGAACATAAATTCTTTGGGGGAGGAKGGAAGGTCATATTTCGTATTTCAGGAATTACTGTACAAAGGATATCCTTTGTTAAAAGTCCAACCATTTACTACATTATTTAGTGCATAAAATAAGTATGGAACAGAATAGTCCTGAAAACAAGTTTTTCCTTAAATTATTACAGTTGTTCTTGAAAGCCTCTGATAATAGAGGATTGCCTTTTTTAGTAGGACTTGTTGAATGTCTATCATTTCAGATGGAAATGTAAGGAGAAATGCTTTGGAGGAACTTTCTGAAAACATACAGAACCCTAATGCATTTTTATTCTTTTTTTTTTAAGAATTTATACATTTGGGAACTACAGTTTCCAAGTTGGAGTGGAAAGTGAAGTTTGAAATTTTATCAAACTGATGTACCTGTCAAGTTGTGCAGTCCCACAGAAAGGCTTCTCAAACATTGCACCAGATGGCTTTGTTCTCAACTTCCCTGGGCAGGTTCATGTTGCTTCACTATCAGTAATAAAATCCCATACTTACACCAATGCTTCATTTTATGTTACTGTCATTATCTTGTTACAGGTTATAATGGTATTTGCATTATCTGCCTAATAATTATTCCTGAGTCACAGCAGTAAAACTTTTAAGTCTCAAGCTCTGATCTAGAATCTGCTGAACCACTTAAGTTTCATCTATGTCTCTGACTGAAAAAGATCTTCCATACATTAAAGAAGAATGAAAGTGGGCAAATGGCTTCTCTAGTGTGTGGTTTTACAGTAAAACAATCCGAACTCAGCTAGACAGATTCAAGTGAGCCTCTCCCAAAATACTGTGTATCCCTCTATTGTGTAGATGAAGGTACTGAATTTCTTCAACTTCAAATCCACAGAAGTATTCTCTTATAAACAGTTATTTATACCACAGTGCAGAACAGGTGACTTTGGTACATGTCAAACTCACTTGCAGGATTCAGATCCTCAAGGAACACTGTAAAATATCTGAAAATACTGTAGTAAAATACATACTCTAGCATATGAATGATAAAGGGTCTTGTTTTGTAAGCCATTAAAAAATATTACATCCTGAAAATGGTATTTAAGATGTTCACAGTGATACTCAGTGATACAACACAGTCCTGTAAATAATTATCTTAAGAAYAGGATATTTCAATTAATTGTGTTAGCATGCTCCGAATTCCAATTACACAACAGCTGCAGTGATACAGAGGGCACGTGACAATACTGCATAATCAGCCTTGCAATGATGTTCAATGAAAAAACTGTCCACAGCATAAGGAACCCATCTGAATTTATCTGATGTGAAGCAAAGGTTATTTAAAAATGATAGCATGCACATATAATGCATGTTGTCCACTCTTTGCAAAACAGATGTTTACAAGTTTACTGTGCACTTAAGTTTACATGAGAGGTTCACAGATGTCCTTCAGCAGTTACTAGGTAAAACATTTTTTAAAAAAAGCACAAAACCCCACAACCTACATCGTTGCATTTGGATGGATTTTTTAGCTTGTGCTATGAAAACCTAAAGACCCAAGAAGAAAGTCAAGACTTGAGAAAATTTCTTAAATCCACAGGTAGATAGCATGGTTATCATCTAATTGTTTTAGCTGTATATATTCCAATCATTGAATATACACTATATAAGCAGAGTTCATGAAGAATCTAACAACTGAATGAATAGCAAGACCGTGTGCAGAGAGGCTACAAAAATTAGGGAAGGTGTGATGTTGGAGCACAACTTGTAGAGTTGTGCAAGTCCTCTGCTGTGTGCACACCCCTCTTGGTGCCCTTCATGGGAACATGCAGTGCAAACACCTCAGACTAGTTATGCCTTGCCCAGTTTCTTATGCCGTTTATTCAACTGACTGGACCATCTGAATTTGGCACAAGTGAGCCTTTTTTGTGGACAGCTGTCAGAATCTCAGTTTGCAGGGAAACCCAAACACTTCTAAACAAACATCATGTATTTATTCACTCAAAGCCAGGAGGCAGAACAAAGGCTTAAAGCAACAAACAGTTCTCTTTCTTCCATTGCCTAAGTTTTCAATGTTCCTTGAAAGCATTTATAAAGTCACTTCAGGCTGTTCTCTACTCCTGGCTGGAAGGTGCTGGCTCCTGGCCTCCTGTCACTGTGACCGTGGAGTTTTTAGAGAGCCATGCCAGACGCAATGTGGCCTGTCCCACTCCAAACCTGCCCACATGCCCCTCGTGGGGGAAATGGCCTCTTAAACCATGAAGCAGTCTGTGGGGATCATGGAACTGCAGGGCCTCTGTATTCACCTCTCCTGGGTGAGTGGATTGGAAATGCTCTGTCCCTTTGAACACCACATCCGCTTTTGTAAAAAGCCTCAGCAACCTCTCAAAAATAGCATTTATCCTGTTTGTGTCCTTCTGTACCTACTAGCTCTTAGTGATGCTTCTCCTTTCTAGCACCACCATCTCTAAGCTTTAGGATGCCCTTTGATCTTACTCTCTTCACTCAGCTTTGGGAAGAGTAAACTGCCCTCAGACTGGAGAGAACCAAGATAGAAAATGTTTCCTAATAATTATTTCTGCTGTTTTTGCAGGAAAGATTATTTTTGCCATCACTTTGCCTTTGTCACTTGGTTCCTTTAACACATTCGTTAAGGTAATCTGAGGGACAAATACTATTAAAAAAGAAACCCCTATAGCCATAATTACCTGGTGGCAGATATAACAACCTGTACACACCAAAAGCAGTAAACTGCACGAAAATATAGAAAGCACCTAAAAGATAAAAAAAAAGAAAGCAACCAACAACACTTCTCATCATACTCTTGTCTGATGAGAAAGTTCAGGAGCTATGGCACTGCAGTAAGGACAGAACTTGTATATGGTCTTACCTTTAAGCCAGAATAAGAGTGGCATTCAAACACTTTGCTGACCTCAAAACATCTTCCTGTAGAACTGTTTTGTATTCTGTATAGTAATGTAAGCCTACTTACAGTAAGCATTTTTTCAACAACTTTTCACAGATGCCTTAAAAAGCAGTCTACTGATTCATTTAGGTCTGCTATATGATGTGTTGTAAATCTTAACACAAGGAGGGAGCATTTCATATGGTGCCGAATATTGAGAACTAAGAAAGAAAACAATTAGGAAAGAAGATATCCTTTCATCAAAGATCCTTATATCAAAGGTTTCATCACTGTTTTTTCTCCTAAGAGAGAAGGTTGATATCTCTTAAGATGTCTTTCTGAAGATATCTCTAAATTAAGAGATACACTTTATCTGCTTGGAGCAAAGGCAAACGCAAGGCCTCTCAGAGATTCAAATAAGTTTGGCAGAATGACTTTGTTAAAATTGTTTTGGTTGAGATGATGGACAAAGAAAAACAAAAAAGAGCTGACTAGAAGAAGAAGAGACAAAACTCAGGAACAGGAAAACCACTGCAGAAAAACAAAAATCACAGAATAACCTGAATAGTATCAATGTGCAGAATAAATAAACATTTCATGTTAAGGTTATGGCTGAAACAATCTCGGGATATGGGCAAGGAGATTGCCCCAGATTATTTGTTTTTTTCCTTTTAAGATAGAAGGGTGTTCTAAGTTCATGTAAGGCAGAAAATAGCATTTAAAAATTCCTCTTTTTTTTCCTTCTGCTGGGAATAACCTACTAAGATCTGAAATTTTTACCAGCTGTTCAAGTCAAAAGGTTAGCAGTGTACTTCAGTAAGTCCGTTTACCAGCAGAACACCCAATGTCATYGTGTCAAGCACAGGCAAGATCCTCTTTACTTCCACCAAGAATGTACAACTGCAGCATACACTGATGCAAAAAATAAATAGCATTCCTCTCCTCACAAAGGAATTAAAACACATTCATCTGTTTTCAGTTGGATCTTTCATTAAGATTTCTGGGTTTTGGTCTCCTCCTACCTGTACCGCAAGAAATCAGCAATAGCTCCACTGAAGACAACATATAAACAGAAGGATTTTTGCATTTAGGGTAAGAACTAGGGCCTGGAGCTAAACAAACAAACAAACAAACAAAACAACCACATCTCCCTTTGGCACTTCTGCATAAATGGAAGTGTTCATCACAGCTTATTGTAAGCTTATGGTACTAATGAGTATCTGATGCCCTGTCTAGTTTGCAGATACTTAAAAAGCTGACTTCTTTCTACATTGGATCAATTGCTTCATTAATGCCATTCAAAACTTTGTGCTGCCCTAATCCTTTTACATGCGGAATTAGGTGGTATGAACTGCTTTCCCTAACACTGTCATCTTKGCCAGGCATCAGAATCAGTTCAAGGCAGGCAGACGAAGCCCAGCACTCCCAGAAGCACAGCAAAAGCTGGAAAGGGAGCTCTCGGGACAGGAGGTGGCACTGAGGCCACGGGGTGACTCAGGGGAAGCACTGAGGTGCAGGATGTGCGGTGACTAACCATGGTGGGGACGGAATGTCACCTCCCACCCCCACATCACGCGAGTCACTCATCCCAGAGCTTAATGACATGGAGGATGAAGGAGAGCAATAGCAGTAGGCATTTACACAGGAAGGGACCTCTGGAAAAGCTGAGATGCATCCAGCAACAGCACATATTCCCAGCTCAGTCCTCTCGTGCCCTCCGCTGCTCCCATACCTGAGCAGCTCAGATCAATCAATACRCCAACTAATTGCAATGGAATATACCAAAGAATATATACCTTGCATAACTATGCTGCAATATTTCTGAGTTTTGCATATTTATTTATATATGCATATTCCATTTATATATGTATACATGCATATTCCATACCAGTTTGTCTGGTATGGAAATAAATACGGCTGATCACTTAAAGTCAGTAGTATTTAGGACAAGATAATTGCATCCAAAATGCAGGCATCTAGCCTGAGGTGAGCATCTAGGCTCCATGAACGGTCCGTGCCCAGAGAAACAGGAAACTATGAAGCAGTTTAACCAATACAGGAGCCTAATACAAGAAGAATGAATTTCTCTCTGAAGATGCCTTTCAATAACCACAAAAGCAACCTAGAGGACTAGTTTAAATGAAATTCCTAATTCTTAGATGATGAAAATTAGTGAGACTAATCCCACCTGTAGTGCACAACTATCTTCAAACTCAAACTTTGACTCTGTGGTTGACTCTGGAGGCATCTGGCTAAATATTTGTAAGTGGGATAGGAGGATCTACAGAAAGAAACAGTGCACAGCAGTTTCCTGTTCCTCACAGTTTTACTTTTAGTGAAATCTGTGCAAATTTATCTGTTGATTTCTACTGGGGCAAGATTGAATGGAGTACGCCTGTTCCTGCAGAGGGACAGCAGGAATTTGCAAAGCAGGAACTTGTAGAGACACGACTATTCCAGGAGGGGCACACTGATTCCCTAAACATCCATATCTCACTGTCTTGTTTTTGTTTTTCTAGCTGCACAATCAAAAAGCATCCCAGGCCTGGCACATATATTGGTATAAACAAGCTGGTCACACATTCAAATAAGTGTACACATATTTAGTAGGAACTGAAGGCTAGGAATAAAATTACAGGAAGAGTTGTTGAGAATAGGATTTCATAATGTGGCAAGATCTCTGTTTGGGAGCTCATCACACTGAAGGAGGTGATATGGAGATTAACAAAGTGAGAATGCATACACATCTAACTAGATGCCTAATAAGTCAGTGCTTAAATAATCCCCTCCCTCCCTGATGGCAGTAGCTCTTTGTTATTCTGGCATCCCGGCACTCTGGCCTCAAGTATGTTGCTGCTCACAACATCTTGCTTGCCAGCTACCTAACCCCATTAGGTATTACTGTAACTTATTAGAAAGGCAAGATAACAAAGATGCAACACATGCACTCATATATACTAAATATCTGAGAGTTACCAATTTGTTTATGTGCCAATTCAGCTCTTTTTTAATTTTTTTTTTTAATATTAGCAAAGGCACTGCGATAGAATTTGAAATACATCAGTATAATGCAATATGAAGCCAATACTTAAAATGATTTAAATATTGAGGATAAAAAAACCTTACTATTCTGAAGACAGACGTAAAAACATCTTATTCATAATAAGGCACAACATAAGGTGTTTTTCATGATCTAGGTCCCATTCTGAGGTGTTAAATATGTCTTTACACTATAGCTTTATGGAAGCTAAAACATCCTATTCAAGTTTCGAGATTTCACTGCAAAGGCCCAGTTTGCCATTTCGATTTTAGGCTTTTGGGCAACTCTAACTGCTTTCAGTTCTGCACAAACACAACCAGGCTATTCCTATTCTATGTATAATTTATTATAGGCATGCATTAAACTTAGACCACCTTTTGGGAAACAGTGAGATTAAATCTTACAGCTAAAACACTATCACACTGCAGCAAAAGTCAAATAGCACACTGCCAACAGTGTTAACCTGATAGAGCATAGAAATGCAGTCAACTGCTTCTATCAAGATCAGTTTATTCCATCTATGGAAATAAAAAACTAAATATGAGAAATAAAGTAACAGCAGTAAATTACTCTAGAGCTATCCATCCTTTCAATATAAAAATATAAACATGTCAAGCAATATTAATACATTTATATGACATACACGGAGCACATACAGATGAACACAGTAAATTGCTTTCATTCTCCTCTGATCCTGAGCCAGCTCTGTATCAGGCCAATATTTTGGCATTAATTAATGCAGCCTTAAAACTGCTCCACCTTGTGCCAGCTGCCTAAAGCTTCCTGTAGTTCTCACGAACGATGGGGCTGCAAGCAATCCCCAGTTACACCAGCTCTACCTCACCTACCAGTAGTCATGGTGCTCCATGGTCAACAGCCCATTAGACTGGCTGTCCTCCCCAGGGCCCTCACTGGGTGATAACCATCTTATCTGGTGCTAGTGACGCTCTGGGTCCTGCCAAGTCTGACCTAAACTGTATATATCGTTACTCATCTGATTATACAATAATGCAACCATCAGAGTCCGGCACTGGGGGAACATATTCAGGGAAAGGGTCATACTTTGATGTAGTGTTTTCAGCTCCATTTAATCAGTGCATACATACGTAACTAAAGCTGCTGGCAAGCTTTATTTTAATGTAAATCCTTGGTGAGAGAAAGGGAAGGGAATTATCAGTGCAATTAGCTGTGATCCATTCAAATATCAATGCCAACTTGTTGAACAAATCAATAATTTACTGAAAGAAATGTTCCCAGCCTGGTTTCCTAGGACATTTGTTTCTAGGCACACATTTTATTTACACAAGGGAAAACTCCTACGAGCATGTAAAAATTACTACCTTTGTAGACAAACAGGAACTGTAGGGTTCTTTCTGTGCGTTTGTTTGTTACACTGCGTACAAGGAAACTGCGAACAATTTGCGGTTGCTTCATGAAAGAGTCACTCAAATGCCTAAATGAGAATGAAAACTGGAAGGAGTATGATGAAAGCCACTATTAAGTGGCATCTTAGAGTATTATGGGAGTGGTGTACTTTCTTGGCTTGGAGTTTTGGCAGAAAGGATCTGGTATTTGGTAAAATCTGGACTCCATATATATTTTCAATTGCAGAGTGTTTCACATGGGGTAAGAACTACATCAGATCACTCACAGCCAAGGAGAAGTACGCTATGTTGACATCCACTTACACTGACAACTGAAGTGTTTCAGATTGTGGGAAAGAACGGCACTATTATCCCAAGGCATACCGAAGAGGTAACTTACTGACATATGCCGACTTTTGTTGACGTGCAGCTGTAACCCTTTTCCTACCCTCAATTTCCTTTTCAAAACAGCAGCATCCTCTGAACAGCAGCAATTCCACTTGCTGCCGGACTCTCATTCTCCTGACCGTCCCCACACCCTCACTCACTATTGCTTCAAGAGCACTTTTGGTTGCGTCATTTTGCACTTCAAAGCCACAGATGGTTACAAAACTTTATTAACTCTAAAGGGACTCTTTCAAGAGACGCTTTATGTAAACAAAATGTGTGGCATCTATAACCAGCTCAGAGCCATAGCATATTCTAAACAGGTGCCTTTAGCCAACAGCGTATATTTGCCATTGCAACTTAAACAATCCAGAGCATAACCCATAACAACCTATAAAAAAATCTATTTTATTTTCAATACATAGCATCCCTTTTTGCATCAGACCAAAATAAAGTATAAAATGAGATAATCAACTCTCTTCCACAAGGCTAAAAGGATTAATAAAAGTACCTAAATGGCGTATGAATAAATCTATTGACAAACCTCCCAGGACATACTGTAAGCCAGAATCTCATTAAAGATGGTGTTAAAATTTAGCAGAGCACCTGCTTCTCTGTTTGGAAAAAGTCGATATGAATGCAGAGCAGCCAGAGGAAGGAAAAATTGAGCCAAACCAGGTCAGAACTGCTTTCTCAGCTCCTGCCTTTTGAATGTGAAGCAAGAAATCAGCCTTGCACCATAAGAGGACCACTGTAAAATAAAGAGATTTATCTCTGATTCTGAAGTACCATATAGATTGTATATAACAAGAAACACGTTTCACATTTGCATATTGATAATAGGAATTTAACAGTCTTGCTTTGTTACATTTTTAACAGCAAAACAAGTAAAAACACTATCATAATCAGTACAAGTTAAGCTTTTTAAGGTTTTTCTGTTTCAAAATCTTGACTGGCTTATAGTAAATGTGCAGTTTCTCTCAACCTACTCAGCTAACAGGGAATGATGTTTTGCCATTAGGCAGAGGCAGATCCCAACCTACTACTTCTTTTCTATATTGCTTGTTACTGTGATGCTATTACATTTGGTAATATGAAAATYAGCAAGTCCCTGCAGATGTGTACGACACTGTTCTGCCAGCCAGTGATCTTTTATAAATTAATTTTAAATTAATCTTTCCCTATGCCAGAAATCATCGTTAATAGTAGACTGAAACGTAATGTTTAGTACATTGGAATGCATAATCCACTGACAATTATGTAGAGGACTGAAATTCAGTTCTGCGTTCCTACATATTGAGTAGTCCATACATGGGCTTTTACCCTGATTATGCAAGGGGCACAATATTAGGAAATTATGAAAATTTCCAACTCCTAAAGGGAAGTGCTGCAGACAGGGAGATGAAAACCAAAACAAACAAAAATATTAATGTCAACAATGAAACAAACAAGCGAGATATACTTGTGGAAAGTGTGAAGGAGAGGCATAAACATTGTGAAAGGTTTTCCAAAGAAAAATTCTGGCAAAAAAACTGGCAGAAAAAACAAATGACTGGCTAGTTGGTATATCACCTAAAAATCCCTCCTCAGTCTTTGAACTTGGTCACAGCTCTGCCTGTTTAACTTGCAACCAAAGGAGATAGGGCACAGTGCTTGACAGGCCCAAATATCATAGCATATTCAAATACAGAAAAACGATAATTTTCTTTTTATTGGGTACAAGGAAATATCTGTTGCACAAATAATAACAGGTGAACATGTTGCTTTTATTCTCTTGAAATATGATGAAAATCCAAACAACTGCAGCAAAGGCTGAGCTGAAAATCCTGCTCTAGAAATACCGGGAATATACTATACTTTTAAAGCTTACTTACCTTAGACTCATGAAACTGTAATATCATCAAAATACCCATCAATTTAGGGGTGTATTTGTACTGCGTCACAAAATGCATTAACTAAAACTGAAAAAATAGAAAATAGCATGTGTGCATGGGTAAGAAAAGCAACAGCTAGACAGAAGTGAAGCAGAGAAAAGTAGAACTGCCAGTCTTAATTCTTCTCCTATTGCCTCTTGTCCCACCCACACCACCACCTTCATAATTCAGTAAGAAAACAAACCAGAAGAAGGGGAGGAAACTAGGCCACTATGCCAGGAATGTGTTTTTGATGAAAACATTAGTCCTGTTTTATCCAACGGCAACATTCAAACACCTCTCAAAGCAGGCCAGATGTTGGTTGGAGCAAACTAACAACGCGCTGTATGTGCTTTTAGTCCATTCTGCCTCTCATCGTGTCTGCCATTTTCCCCTAAAGCCTCCACACCGCATCAATCAGCTCCTGACTGGAAGAGGTTCCTCACACAGCTGAACGACATGGCTCCTTCAGCAGCTACTGCCGCTACAAAAGCTCCTGAGCCCTTCTCATCACCGACAGCACCGTGCTTTGGCAGCACAACAGCTAGAATTTAAGGGCAGGACCCGTGTCCTCTGCTTGGAAACCTGTGGAACCATCTGAACATACCCAGTTCGTCCATGCTTTCCCAAGAACAGCCTGCACCTTTTTATCATTGAGGCGTATCATTCATTTTAATTGCATAGAAGTTGAAGGCAAAGGAAAGCATAAGCTCTAACGTGAGGAGCTTGCAAGCCCGTCTCAGACAATACTCATCAGATGCACCAAGGCAAGGCTGACAGAATAAGGAGTGATGCTGGAGAGGGAGCCTACATGGCAAACAATGTCTAGGGAAAGCTCAGAGCATTCAGGTAATAGTAGCATCCCTTTTCCAAAGTAAAATCTCAGGAACCTATACTAGAATCACTGTAAAAAGAAATAAAGTGGCAGAAAATGCATTTTGTGCTAATTACATTATTCTACTCTGCCAGCTTATACAATCTTACATGAGCTTCAAATTCCTTTCTCATCATACTGCGGGGCCGATCAAGATTTCTAAAAAGCTGGCGAAAATAAAAGCTCAGTATCCTGTCTTCTGCAAGAGGAACAAGGGACAGTCCAAAGCATCTTAACTTAGCAAGTAGAAGCAAAATGATTCATGAAACGTAATGCTCTTCTGACATCTGGAATTTACACAAAAAAATACCTCTGCCTCTCAGTAGCCTGCCCAATCTCTGCAATTACACCAGCAAGTCTTTTCTTTTTGGCACCTGTTACATTCCCCAAACGGCTCTTAGAGCCAGTGCAGCACCACTAATGGCGAGAAACAACTAGAGGATTTCTGCTTCCACACTGCCTCTGAAATGCATTTCAGAAACAAGAGCAGCTGTAATGATTTAAACTATAGCACTCCCCCCATCCCAGAGATCCCAAAATATTCTAGAAGGAGCTAAACAATGTACCATATATGTTACTAATTGAAGTACTAAAACATCAAGGAGCCCTATTATACTCCAGGATCCTCCATGCAGCTATATAAATAGGGAGTAAAAGGTATTTCTTGCTTTAAACAGTGTAAGATCGAACTACAAGAGAGGACATTGCAGATGGATAGAAAAAGACATATTTAGGAGAACACTGGACACGTCTACACTGTAAGTGCAGGTACACTCAAACAAACTGTATTTCCCTGCAAATACTCTTGAGGGGTACACGTCCTGTCCCTCAGGGAATGAACCCTAGTCTCCAGCTGTGGTGTTTTCATGCTTGTCTGGTGTTTAATTACTAATCCACATGGCAAAGTGCAACACCGTGTGGGAGTACTGAGTCAGGTCACTGGAATGGGGTCTCTACCTCACCGAGGGCAGCACTGTTTGGGCATGCACGGGGCAGTAATATAGGTGACTATAGTAGACAACACTCACCACATGTCAATAGCACAGTGAACATCAGGTTTACTTTAGGCAACATACTCAACATGTTTTAACACTCAAATCATACAGGCTTAATCAAGACCCTATAGCTTGTTTGGCCTGCTTAGAAGGCAGTTTTCAGGGCTAATATGATAAATATACGAAAACTCCAAATGCTTTACATCTTATTTCCTACACAGTCCAAAAAGTCCTCCTCTTGCTCCATGTTGAGATTAGAAGGAAGCCAATTCATACCTATTTTGTTGGAACTTAAATGCGTAATATATTTCTAGCTAAGAGTCTTCTACTTAGGTTTTTTTTCTATTTCTCACAGGAATAATGACCATGTATTTTTAGCACATTAATCTTGTCAGCTGACCTGCCAAATCTCATTCATGTTTTGTCTCACTTCTTTTGGGTTATTTTTCAACTGTATTTAAATGCTATTTCACCCTCTTAAGGAAGACTGTCCGGAGTTTTTCCAACCATGCCCATCATCTTTTGAAATTTCACTCATTCAAACCCTCACATCATGAGTGACTTGGCACTGAACGTGGTTTAATTATTATTTTAAAATATTGGCAATTGAAGACAGAAAGGGAATTGATTAACATCAGTATGTCATCTAATTAAAAATATATCTTATTTTTATAATCCGTCACCAAAAATTAACATGCTGGAATTCCGCTGAACACTCTGCTGAGCCAATGGCACAAAGGCAGGGGGAAAAGGCGCGAGGAAAACAACTGCACTCCTTCTTAAACAGCAGACCTCCTGAAAGAGAAATTTCTGAAGGTGCTGCGCTCTGAGAAAATTCTCCTCTTCCAGAGCAGTGGCTGCCTATCCTAGATCTAAAACGCCAGCTGGTACACCATCTGAGAAATCACCACTGAAGCTGTTTATCAACAACATGGAAAAAAAAAGCCCATAAACTCTTTCTTTCTCAAATGAATTATTAAGATGAATTTTTTTGGGAAGGAGAAAGTTCAAATTGCCTGGAGAACGGCTGCCTGAAATGAACTGCTTCAGAAAGAGCTAAATTCTTCCACCAGTTTGTCTTTTAAAGCATGTCCCTTCCCTCCCTCCAACGCAGCTGTTCATCCTTGTAGCTCTTCCATAGTTCTGAATTAAGCAGAGGCACACTGTGACTGTTATTTTGACTTTCTGCCAATAGCCAGAAAACTGTGAGATAGCAAGAAGCTGGATCCTCTTTTCCTCCAGCAGGTAGAGGAGCTCGACCGAGCCCAGAAGTGGGGGTGAGGCCTCTGGGCAACTGAGTGGAATGTGTGTAAAGAGCAGAGGAGTAAGAAAAATGCAAAACAATGGGAAAAATGAATCCCACTCACTCTTCAGCAAGTGTTAGGCACCAGACAGTAGAAAAGGGCATTCAGGGAAGAAAGTAAGAATAGGGCAAAAAACTGTGATTTAAATAGCCATAAGGGAGCTTTTATTTTTCTGCAACTCCTCCCCTTTGCTTACAAGATATAATCCCAGTGGTGTTTTATGCAGAGAGCGTGCTTTGAGCTACCCTATTTTTACACTCTTCTGAATCACTAGTCTCTACATGCAGATCCAAATGAATCCCAATAGGGGCCTCAAGATCCTCTTGCAAATGCACAGTTTACAAAAGAAAATGTTTGCAATATTCACACAGTGAATGAGGTTAACTGAAAGGCAAATTATTCATGACTCAGTCACAAAATTAAATGCTATAGTCAAAATACACTGCTGTGTAAAATCAATACATATCTTTTCTGAGGGGAAAATAAAAACCCTCTATAATACAGCAAGGTAGTAAAGAAAGTGTGCATGTGCTCTGCTCGCAATATCTGGCATTAGAGGTTGGTCTCTATAGCTGGATTTGCTGACCATTCACAAGTGAAGGCAATTACTATACAAAGGGGAAAAATTTTATGATGTTTTGAGCTCTACGGATGTGTGACCAAACTTAATGAAGCACTGGATTATTTAGTGTGTTAATAGAGAAACAGCTGGGTGAACCAGATTCATATTTAATTAGGAAACAGTGTCAAGACTCTGTGCCTGAAGCCACTGAAAAATTATCTGTACAATGAATTTTGTTTAAATTGCACTACAATTTCCAGACTTTTCCCTCAGATATTGTAAAAGCGACACGACTAAGAAGAATCCTACAAAGACTAGCAAGGACTTCAATCAGATGTTCAGAAAAATATATCGGTCCTTTTTGTTTGATTGCAGAAGGTTCTTATCACCTGAGCGGAGAAACTCCACTGCCGTAAGGAAGGCTGCCTGGGAGCAACCCCCAGGAGCAGGGACAAGGGCACTTCCCAGAGCAGCGGTGCCAGTTCAGCGAACTGGGAGGCTTCCGAGTCCTGTAGGTGCCAAGAGGATTTGGAGCTCAGGTGACAGTGGCCAGGCACCAAGGGGAGCCATGGGTAATGCCACCGCAATCTTTCATGCCTCACTCAGCCTTCTTGTTTTCTATAGTTCAGTCCCTAGTTCAATAATAAGGATTCTTAGCAATGTCTTAACTTACCAAAATATCATGGGCGCAAAGGAGGTTTATTCTACCAAATCAGGGTTCCCAAAGCTTAGTTTTGACTGCGTCCTTTTCCACCCCTGGTGTAACCCTATCGTAAAGGGCTAAGATCAACATTATATCCTAATTCTCACCTGTGGCACTTCCTCTGCCTTCTCATCCAAGTTTCCAGACCCGGCCTGTTCCTTTTCTCACTTACCCGTTTCTTTAGCCCCAGCTTTCTCCCAGCCTCGGTTTCCCCCCGGCTTCCCTCCTCAGCACAGCTCTAAACTACAACCCCTGCATTATGTCATTGATGCTGTTTCCCCCATACGCCACCCAGGCCTGAAGAAGATAAATCCTGTTGCTCAGGGCAGAGCTTTCATTTTCTCAGTGCCCGTGACCAGTATCACAGTGATTTCTGATTGCTGGGAAAAACAAGCCCAAGGACTGGAGCATGTTCAGCACAAGTATAATTACGGGTGGTTTATTTTCTAAACTCCGAGTCTGTGCTAAGCTTGTGTGAACTGAGACTTTCCAACACTCACATCCTGTTCAAATTTCAGAAGATTTTTCACAGGGAAGAATTGAAAAGCACTTTCCTGACCCTCCAGAGTTCCCTTGCCAAATTCGAAGATTCTGCTCCAAAATAGTTGTCGCAGCTTCTTAGCAAAATAAGTCATAAGACTCTTCTCACTTTATCCAGCACAGTAGTGCCTGTCTCCGTTTCATCTTCATTCTTAGAAATAAATGAAACATAATTTTATCAATATTCTTCTAAAACTTCTGCTTAAAGCCAACACCTGCCTTAAAAGTATTAGCCCATATATTTAAAGTTGACAAACGTATAAACTGCTGAAAACAAGGCCTTGTGATGGACAGAGATGATTCACCATCCTTACATCTTTCAATATATCTCAGAGATTGGCACTGAATTTCATTGAGTCCTAGATGCTAGGTTCCTAAATCACTTTGGAAATTTGCTTACAAGCTTTACCTGAGCTTTATTTCTCTTTGGAGATCTCATGGCACGTATGGGCGATGTGACCATTTCCTCACTGGAAACAAAGAGACCGATTATGGGGTTTTTGTCTCCTTTCTGCAGTCCACTTTAAAGGGCGGATATCTCTAAACTGTAAAGTCAGTGGGAGACATTAGTCTCTCACAAACCCCTCACCCCCCCTAGGACAGTTGTGTGCAGACCCTCAGGGAGCCTACATGACCAGATGTCTCACCTCAGGGACCTGACTATTAACTGCGGTGTACGCATCATCTGTCTGCAGTTATAAAACCTCTGCCTGAAAAAGAAATAGAATCGGGACTAAAATCCACAACATACTAACGGTCCAGCGTGCTAATTAGCTGGCTGGAAGGAGGAACAATAATAAATAAGCCCTTGAGTCAGAAGCCAGATGTGGCAGAAGCACCCTGCAGCTGCTGGGCAGGCTCAGGGAGGGCCCCAGCCCAGGCCCCCGAGCAGGGGGTAACTGCACCCCCCTTTGCTATGGGGTCTCTGGCACTCAGAAATGGAGTGATACGGTCCCAAAGCATAATCCATAGTTCAGCAAGAGTATTTTTTTCATTACATTTTAAGCATATAGCGTGTAGGGTGGGTTGTTTTTTTCCATCCAAAATACAAGTTATAATTTTCTCCCAGTCCCAGCAGACCATAACCCATATTCTAAAAATAGGGCTTCTTCAAGTTTCTCAAACAACTACAAAATAGGCCTATAAATGAAATGATTGCCTAAGTAAAGTAGCCTTCTCAGAAAGGCTCCTTTCCCAAAAGTATTTCTTGTATAACTATTCATAAAGAAAACATGCCCCAAAAAGGTGTTCTCCAGTCCTGTACTGGGATATGAAAGGCACCACAAGTTCTGATTTTTCTGTGAATGTAGATTACCTGCAGCATCAGAAACTACCTGGAGTCAAAAACCATGTTATGGGCAAGTAAACTGTTGTAATGGGCTGCGTGGGAACTTCAGATGAACAAATTGGCCTGAGGGGAAAAAAGTCACCCTTAAGGAAAATGAATGAAGATTGGAAATGGAAGCAGAGCTGGGCAAGCGTACACTTTGAACTCTTTTGAAAGCACAAGAGGGGAAAAACAGCAGTTAGGAAAAGCCCAAGAAATACATTAGAGGAATTTGCTTATTACTGGAGCAGTCACTGAAGCCATTTGTCAGCTGACATGAAGCCTGCTAGGATCCTAACGCACCGTTAGCTACTTTGTGCCATTAACTGACTTACAAGGCATTGGGAGATTCTAACAACAGCGGGTGAGCAATTTTTTTCAGAAAAAAATATGCTGTCATTTCACTGGTATCATTTGTTTTACAGTACTCACAGTAACCCTGGAGTTTAAACAATGCTCAAGCAAAAGCAGGCATGAGACTGCAGGCACAGGAAGGTTTGGGGTTTGTTTTTATTCAAATAGAGGCAGCAGCACTCAGGCTCAGAGTATTTGGATCTGTTTTCCTGTTGCGCTTTTCCTTCGTAATAACTGCTTTTCATTTTTTTGAAATACAGCAATAAAAACGGAAATTCCATAAAAGCCGTCTTCTTTTATACGAAAGTAAGGGGGGAGGGGGAACCACAAAACCATATGGAAGTCAATTAAATGCTTTATTTGTTCAGCAAAAAAAGGGACTGTGTATTTCCTGAATTAAATTTGTTTTCATTGTCCTTCTGTGGGTAACTGTTTTAGGGACATCATATACAATGTCAGTCCTCATTCATGACTTTTCAAAATAAGAGACTGTATTCTGCAGGTACATGGTTTTACAGCTGAGGTTAACTCCTTAAAATCTTTGCTTCATGTTTACAGTGATGTAACTGGAAGCAGACGATGTCCTGTTACAGTTTTAACAATGCAGCTCCTATATAATTCTCAATAGTTGTATAATAATAGCTGTATAATTTCTGTTAGTAACTGAAAACAAATCCTTAAGGGAAAAGGTAAAAACAATTTAAAATTTTTTTTTTTTAATTTAATTTTAATTTTTGTTTTGTTAATATCCACAAATACAATATACATAAGTGGACAGTTTAGGACAGCATTAGATATAGGGCCCCGATGAAGAAAATCTATCAAGAAAACACTACTTTCAGCCTGATCCATTATTGGAAATTGCAGGTGATACTGTTATGAAAATTGCACAAATGTCAATGTACTAATTCCTTCCTATAATTTTTATTCACTGGATGCTAGACATGCAGTGTTGTATTAAATATTCAATATTTTTAGTTTTAAGGTGATTTAAGAGAGAAATGAGTCACCAAAATCACTCTTCTTTATTGCTTTAGCATTGTCCTTTCTTAACCTTTACACTTTCAGCTGCTATTAGTCTTTTGGGGCTCAAACAATAAAATTTTACATGCAGTCACCTAGCACATTGTTAATTGCTTCAAAAATAATATGAAAAGTAATTAATACCTACGGATGTTTAGATGTTCATTAGAAAGTTCTCTCACAAATTAATGCATACCTCAGAAAGTGCAATATATACTGTAATTATATCTTGCTGTCTATAATAAGTATCTAGGAGAAACGGAAGATCGGCAAATGTTTATCCCAAGGAAACCACAAAAGGGGAAGAAGAGGTACCCTGGAAGTTTTGACATGCAGTTTTAATTTACCTGTACAGGATTAAATTGGTATTTTGATGACAACAGCTGTAGATAGTATGCAAGAGCAAGAGAGGGACATAACAACATAGGCCTATGATTGATGAAAAGTTGGAGGAAGCGATAATATAAGGAATACTGTTTTGGATTAGAAAGACTCATAGTCAGCTTTTTATACAGCATCTGAAGAGCTCAAAGGACATTGCTTTTTATTCTGCACAACGAGTAAAAGAAATCTGTGCTTGATTATTCTCTTTGAACAAATACTCTGGCATGTTTTTAAAATACAGAAATAACTGCTTATTACTAATTTCTGAAGTTGGATTCCTTAGCCATTAAATTATCACTATATCCAAGTGAGCTCAGAGATAAGACTAGTGCATTGCTCCAGTTTTCATATACAATGTTGAAAGAAATGTGAAAGTACAAAATCATCAGCATATTCTGTTAAACACAACATTCCAAGCCAAACAAATTAATTACAAACATTCAAAACAGATTAAAAAACTGAGATAAAATGATACGGAAAAAATTCATCTTGAGACATTGAATTTGTTATTTACAAATTTTATAAACTGATAACTTCTTTCACATTGTCTATCTTTGGATGCAATCATGTAAACACATATAATAGGCTCTTTAAGAAAAGTTGCAAGAGTAGAATACAAAGCTGGAACCTTCAGACAAGGAACACGATTTACTTTATAAAATGGAAGAATCTGAAAACTGAAATGTTTTAAACTCTTCTGAAGGGTGGGGCAAGCGGGGAGTTTTAAAATAAACATCCAAACTGAACCATTTGCCAACATAAAGGGCTTATGTTAAGGCATRTATCTAGGAGCACTGGTCACATAATATGAACTCAAGTACCAGCAATAGGACACACATTTATATTAACTATGAGTCACACCATTGTTTCAAAAATGCTCCATTACATGGGAAGATCAGCTGAGCAAGTTGGAGGAGATACTGCTGGAAAAGGGAGCACATTTAGAAGAATGTATGGCCATAGTGAAACTGGTCGATTGAGACCTGATTTAGGAGCACTTCTGGTCTCCTTGCTGACATTAAGCTTTCAGCAATAGCTATAGTTCCAGCCATGAGTTCCCTCTGTATCACCTCCCAGAGGTTAGCTAAATCCACCCCAGCAGAAAATGCCCTACTCACAGATGTTCTTACCTTAGTTGCTTCTCAGCTGGATCCTAGAAAAACCATTTTACTACGCATGAACATTTCAGCAGTCATCAAACTCTCTCTGGGAAAGAATACTACAGCACACTCGGTACTATAAGCTACCTTCATGAGCGCATGCTGGGTAGCTCCTAGATCCTGACTTTTTGTAGTAACTTTGACAAAAGCCACTGTTTAAGACCTCATTTTCAAGATATTCCTGATCTCAGTTTTGTGAAAAGAATTTCTGTAAGAAGGCTTTGACTAGCAGTTAGGACACAGCTAAAATCCCTTTAGGAAGAGAAAAACATCATCTGTACAGAAACCCAAGTTTTCTTGGGAGCCAAGGCACCTGTGTGCTGCTGCAGTGTGCATCTTACAGTTGGGAGTCCCAGCTCTAAGGAGTATGTTTTGACAGGAGTCAAGTGCTGCAGTGAGATCAATAAGTTTAAAGAAGGTTAAAACATCTAATTAAAGCTCATAGTACATTCTCTGATTCCCCAGTAAGTGAAATTKACTCCCAGCACACTGTTCTTTTCACTTTTTTCAATCAAGCTGAAAATTTAAGTTACTAAAATACTGATATTTTTCAGTTTCTCTTTCTTTGTTTTCTCTTAGAAACATAATTAGATTCAATAACACCACGGTAAATTAATATTAAATTGCTATATTTATGCACATAAAAACAGAAAATGAAAATAAGAATTATTAAAGAGACTGGTAGCTAAATAATATATCGTACATCCGTGTGTGTGAGAATTCTCCATGTTTCTTTAGATTATATAGCAAATAATGAACATTACATGTAGGAAATTAAACTGTGGCTTTTAAACCACATGGATGCATGAGGAAACATCAAGACTTAAGTTACATGATATGGCACAAAATGATGTCTTGTTCTGTTCATCTCCTGTCACCTGCTCCTACAACTATATTTGCCATCACTAGCCTTCCCCAAAACTGGATAGCCATTGCCCACCTTGCTGGACAAACATAATTCAATACAGCAGAAAACATCCTGACAGCTAGAGGGAAATAATTATTGAAAAGGTGGACAAGCTGAATCAATTCAGCAAAGAGACTGGCAAGCACCAGCGCTGGCCCCAGGCAGGAGAAGAAAGCATGTGGCCTGTGAATGGAGGGAGCAGGTGAGGAGGGAGCAGGAAAATGTCCTCTCCATGCAGAAGCATTATTTCTGCTTAGCTTTATCATCAAACACTACTTTGGAATAATATTATGTATTTGTTGTTGTTCTTCCATGCTTCAGACTACCGCTGAAGCAAGGTTAAAGGTCAAGACAACAGGGTATAAAGTACTGGTAAGTAAAAGCTTATGTCCTCAAAGAATTTTCAGAAAAGCATCAGCGAAGAATGTATTAGCAAGGAAAATGAGAACACAGTAAACAGCATAAAACGTTGTAAATAGCAAAGAATCCTGTGAATAAGATTTAAATTGTTGGGCTTATATATATATATGCTTTCTCTTCTTCACTACCACATATTTAAATACAGGCTTTCAGAATACAGAATGACTATTACTTGTGTATAAGCTTTATGCCCACACCTTCTTTCCAGTTAAACTGAGTGAAGATATACAACACTCAGTTTGCTCAGATCTTCTATATTATTTTTTAAAATGAGAGAAAAATCTAATTAAAAACAGCTAACAGTAGCAGTTAATGTAACTTCTGTAGTCAGATTAGCATCTGGAAGTGACAAAAATGTTACCTTTCCCGTTCTGATCCTTGCACTGTAACACGTCGTCAACACAGTTGAGTAAGTGTTGTGAAGCACAGCACAATGAATGCACACAAGCAAGAGGGAACAGCATCTATGTGTATCCAAAATGCACACACCAATTAAATGGGGAAGCCTCAGGGCCATCTCTAACCCCTTTGTTTATATCTTTTCCACCCAATTGTTCTCTCTCTGGCTCGTCTGTTAGAAAGGACGGGATGTAACCCAACAGATGACTAACTGTGTACAATCAAACCCATTTTGTTGCTTAACCCCAGCAACTGCCATATGTTATTTCTGAATCTTAAGGACCCTCATCTTTAGCTATCTTGCTGCAGTGACACAGAGTATTAAAAAAAAAAAAAAAAAAAAATCTTTCTCCTCTCTTTCCTTAAGCCAAACAACAATTTGCAGTGAAAGACCACCTTTGATATATAACTGTCTGCAACAACCTAAATGTCTCCTAAACATAATAGTAGAGTTTTGTTCAATGTTTAGTTAAAAGTCACTCTTTCAAAGCATGCTAAAGTCAATGAGAATTTTTTCAAGGATTTTAATGAGCTTTGGGTAAGACACAACTCTTTTAAGTTACTGACTTCTATCGCTCCATGGGCTTCATTCGATACTCAGAAATACTAAAAGTTACTTAATAATCATATACCATGTAAACAGTGATGTACACTAAAACACAATACTCAGCTGGTTTCCATCTCAATGCTCAGAAGCTTACATTAATGCAAAAGCCAGGTGTATGGCACTGACCCAGACTTACAGTGTCAGATCTAACTTCAGTAAAACAGCCCAGCATGTATTTTATAACAAGGTTATAAAATTTGATATGAGAAGTGGTAATGGCAATCTTCAACATCTAAAACGTATTTTGCAGGGTTTTGAAATTAATAATTTTTTCCATTAGATGGTTTTACAGATGGACCTACCATAAAAACAGCATTCTTCTACCATTATGTCCATTGCTATCAGTTTTTGGTAAAGTATGCCATTGCCATGTGAAATGAACTATTATTTTTGCACTGTTATATATGATACCATATTCTGACTATATGCTTATTATAGCATTGATTTCACCCATGGTTTATAATTTGATGAGCTTTCAGGGTCACAGATCTACCAACCTTTACTTCATCTTTATACACATACTCATAAAAAGGAGCTTTAGGCTTCTGTGGGACTTCCCGATAGTTTGCAATAGAAATAGCAACTGAAAGCACCCACCTGCATTGGATATCTAAATCCATTTTAAAATTTGGTTGAGCCTTTAAACACAAAGAAGTGATGCTTTTGTGCCTATTAATTCTTAAAATGCTTCTACTGTCATGATTTACATCAAAGAATTGCTTGAGGATTCCTGTGGTTATGGTTCCCTGCTCTGTCTGAAAACTCAAATGGACAAAGAAAATGGTGCTAGGAAAGCAAGGTTTAAAGATAAGATTGTCCATTAGTGGCTGGCCCAATTCCTCCTGCAGAGGACAAATGTTTGGCAATAAAGAGAAAAGTAATTCCAACAGTATTTCAAAAGGGACCTGCACAGTAAATGTGGTCCAGGTCTTAACAAAGAAATTAACTGCCTGAGAACTTTCTCTTTTCCCACTTCCAGAGCTTTAAAAAGGTTACATGTGTAACAGTTTCACTATTTTTGGAAGTACTTTGTCACAGAACCCAAGAGCACTGCCAACGATCAGCCAGCGCTGCACAAATCAGGGCTTTACACAAGGACCTCGGTGGTGGTTCACCAATGGAAGTGCTGTATTCATACCTCAATATTAGCACTATAAACCTCTTGCATTTCAGTGTTTACATGCCTCTTCAGTCACTATCTATGTGAAAGGCCAAAGCATGTTCACACATGTAATTAAAGTCCCCCCAAACTGTCCAAATAACAAAAGATAAAGTATGCATTAAGAAACACTCCTCTATGGGCAAAAAGAGGGGTTTGAGGATGTAATGTGTCTCTTACAGCTATAACTTTATGATGAGTCTCTTGACTGAAGAAACATTTCAGAGTAGAAGGAAATAAGGTTTTGCAGGTTCATAGATGAAATCAAATAATGCCAGAGATAGTAACTTCATAGTTTTTAGCATAATTTATGTACAATGACCACTATTTTCCAAACTGGTTTGAGAATCCCATTCTCAAAACTGAGATTGTTCAAGGATATTTCAGAAAGTCACTTCAACATACCGCTAACTGCTTTTAAAATCTTCCACATTTACTTTATACGTGCTTATATCTGCTGTCTCACAGCATTTAGAACTGCATACCTTATTCTGACAGTCGGTGCAGGTGTACTCATTTGTCACCCCCTGCCGCTGGAATATTGCAGCTCTGAGACAGGCAATTAGTAATTACCTTTGCTTAAGATAGTCAATGCCCTGAGTAGAGGGAAGTCCGTAACTGCTAATCTAACACAGAAAATCAGCCCTTCTTCTACCATACATCTGCTTTCCACTGGCAGACTGCATCTCACTGCACAAATACAAAATTGAGACAGATCAAGACCACCTCACCATCCTGAAAATGTTACAAATTACCTCAGGTTCCAGTGAGCAAGCTGGAATTTAACGTGCTGGCAATAACAATGAACTGCTATCTGTATGGTATCCTATACATTTACTGTTTTTTGAAGTAGGTCCAAAATTTGGAAGTCACTGTATGGAACTGTACACAAATGATTTAGTCAAGCACCTTAATTTCTTCACATTGAAATCTTTCACAAGACTGTAAGCTTTTCCCTTAAAGAGCAGGTATTCCAGCCATATAATTTCAGCTTTTCATGTCTCTGGGTACAAAGGGATCTCTATTAAGATGCTGCAGTTTACACCTCGCTGAACAGATACGGGGTTTGAAAAAGTAACATACAGTTAAAGACAGGTAAAGTATCCATGGGACTTTTATCGCCATCATTACAAATAAGCATTTATAAGTAATTGGGCTGGCAAGATCTGGCAACACTACTATAAAATTGCAAATCATTATCCTCAACGCTGCTGCTTGAAAACAAGGCAAGGACACAGGAGTTTACCATTTTTACATAACATATTTTTAAATGACTTTAACAGTCATCAAAGTCCTCTGAAATCTGAAAAATGTGGAATTTCTCTGTTTACCCAAAGCACGCATATGATATGGAGGATAGCAAGTTTCTTAATGATGACTACGTCAGCTGCCACTGGCAAAGCGAGCTCTTGGGTCAGAGGACAGTTTAGTCTCCAAGCTTATCTCAGTCATTGGCCTCCTTGCTGTGATCTCCAGCAGGGTATTAATTGGTTCCAGTTGTAGTGTGGACTTCTGAAATATCAACATCTATTCACATGCAAGACCACACACTTATCCTACATAGGCCATTGCATAGCTAGTTACTACTGATCTGGATTTAAACTGAATCACAGCCTCTTAGAAGTAAAAGGCTCTACGCAGTTCTCATTAGTTTGACTTTCCATTAATTACTCTTCTCCATTAATTCCATTTAAATTCATATTATTAATTTCTAATTTTCCTTATTTGAACTTTTTTTGTGTCATTTTTTTCTTGAGATGTGTTTTTGGAGGGATTTTTCTTAACACATTCTCTGAGAGTGTCTTTAAACACAGTTAGGAAGATAATTAAAGCACCAGACAAATAAGAAAGCATTAAACTGAGCTAAGTCAGGAATGTCCAAAACCAATGTAATTGTCACTGATAAATGCTGTATGATTTTAAACCTTATTTGGATACTAATATAAAGTTTAAGACAGTTTTTCTTAAGAGCATTTTGACTAGGAACTAAGGGGCTATAGAAATCGAACTATATGCCCTTTTGTGCTGTTTAAATGCTTTGATCTGCAGACAGAAATGAATGGATGTACGTACAGTAGATGTACAAATGAATGCTATCTTCAGAAATACGATTATAAGGACCCAGTAGCAGAGATGTTCCTGAAGGGGTAGTTTGGAAGCTTCTGCAGGGGCACAGGCCTCCTGAGCTAGGAATAAGTGGACTCCTCCCACTAAATTCTCTTGCAAATCCTGTTTCACTGAAGGCTTTTAATAGGCTATGGCCTAATGACAGTATTTTAGGAGAGCTGAATTTCATTCCAAAAACACAAAATTAAGTTTCACTGGTACAGATGTTATAACTTGAAATGATGGGTTAGATGATGTGATAAGTTGGAATCTAAGCATGATCTGCTTTTTCTTTGTTTGAGGCTCTCAGAATTATGAAAATTATGTTTTTCAAGAGCTTATCATTCTCTTTAAACCACATAAGAATCACTGAAATTTTTAAAAAAGATGAGGTTGCAAAAAAACCACATTCTTATTTAATATAAATACTGTGTTCTTCCTCATTCTTCAGCACAATTCACCCAAATGAATAGGCCCCAAATGGAATTCCCACATTATGTGAAAATCTCCACTTTGTCTGCAAAATTATTAGAGCTCTGTTTTAGTTGGCTTTTGCCATATTTAGCAGGGTTTGAGGTCACTATTAGCTTGATTACAAAAGCATGAAGTCATTAATATGCATTAGCTGATATAACCTAGAACTCCATGCATCAAATTATCTTTTTTTTCCCTCAAGTGATCACAGCAATTAAATTCAACCCTGATAAATTGGAGTGAGGAGAAAAGAGAACGTGATAGTAAAGACTCATTAGAAAATAAAATGCCCTATTAGAACAGCCTGGGCTGTTCAGATCACAAGATTTTGACTCATTAGGACAGTTGGGTGGCCTCTAGCTGAAACTGATGCAGAGTTTCCAGGAACCACCATAACAGTTACAAAGGGGAAATCTGCTGCACCTCTTTTTCCACATCATGTCCCACTACAGATATCTGCTATACCTCTCTTTCCACACCATATCCAACTGCAGATTTTTTATGTCCCTCAATGACCTAGTTTTCTGGATAAAGCTGAAGCATCAGCATCTCCTGGTCTCCTAAGCAATTATCACACAAAAGGCAACATTTTGTACAGGGAAGTTTAATTATTTGCCATCTACGGAGCACATCAAGGAAATCTGATATCTACAAACAAAATCTGGACAGGGAATGAAAAAAAATAAATAATTACTAAGCTAGTTGCTGAATTTGCCTCTGTCAGTTTTGTTGAACAGTACCTATGATCCTATTTACAGGTGTGAACACATCAGTCAATGCAATCTCCCAGAATGCTTATAAAGGAGCATATTTGGAATGATCAGGCTGTTCCCCAGCAGAGCAGTTCCAATAAATGACAAAGGTATATAAAAATCAGGTATTAAACTGAGTAACTTTAAACCTTTTGCTACAAAGTAGAATCCATAAGTCTTTCTTAGGCATCTAGGCTACTTATATAGTGCTTGCAAAAAACATAGGCATCACCAAAAAGCAGTCTAAGTGATCCACATATCAGACTTGCAACTACCTAGGGCTTGCCTAAAGAAATACTTCAAAGAGGAGCATGTCCAAAGACTGAGGCTCAGGAAAATGGCTCGGAGAAGTCTCCATTTTCTTGAGATCCTCACAGGATTTGTGAACTAAATAAGGCTTACACTTTTCTGTCACAGATGAGGTAGCAAATGAAAGATAGTGGCTACCTCTGTACTCACTATGTTGAAAGGACTTGCATGTTCCTTTTCCCAGTATTTCTTTGACATTGTACATTAAACAGACACTAAGTAAACAGGCCTTAAAGCAAGACTGGAAGTCAGGGCTCACCTTTCTGAAATGGGGGATGGACTCAGTGAGATGTACTAACCTATGTTCTTTTCCAAATCTTCCATTATTCACAGTGAAGTGATTCAAATCCAACAGAGTAAGAGTAACCTCACTCTACGTTTGCCCATAGTCTGGTGATTTCAGCTCTCCTGCATGAAGTAGGAAAGGCGGGTTTGACTCCCTAAGTAGGAGTCAGAACTTCAGGTGTCTGTAATTCCTCTCAGGTGTCTGTAATCATCAGACTTATAAAAGGATGCATGCCAATTTTCACACATTTTTATTTAAAACAAAAACACCCAAAGGTGGTCAATGTATTTGCATTAAAAATGCAAAATGCATTTTTAAGAGCTTCTGATTGGTGAGAATACCTTCTGGTCCACCAGAAAGCACACAGGCTCTTCTGCCCAGGTTTTAATCTCTGACCAGTCTCAGGCAGAAGAATAGGACAGTTTGGGCATGTTCCAGAGCTAAAAGCCATGTTCCTAGTGGGCTCTGAAGTTACACTGAGAGACATCTGGTAAATTTAAGGTACGGAAGGCTAAGGTGTCAGGAGATGCTGGGCTGAAAGTCTTCAATCATCCTGCTGTAGACACTTACATTCTCTATTTGATCTAGCCTGGCATGCCTTTCTATTTTCTGTGGAAAAAATTCCTTGCCTGACAAAATCCACCCATCATGACGTTTTACTAAGAACAAACTGAAGGCTGTTTCCTTGTGTTCACTAAGAATCTGACTTTACTGCTCATTTATGTGCACACTTTCAATTCTCCCTCTCAGTTGATTTTTCAAGCCAAATCAACCTGGGGAGACACTTATGGGTCTTGATTCTATGTTCAATTTCAGCAAGGAATTAAAGTTTTACTTCACTAAGGGAGAGATTAAAAGAATATTTCAATGTTGAACTCTGCTAATCCACATTTTTTCATTTATGACATACGAAAAACAATTCTTAGGAACTTTTTCATTCATCTTGTTCAGAGCAGAACTCATCTGTAATCCACAATGCACTAAGAATGACATGGAATTAATCAACAGAATTTCTTTACTTTACTCCAATTCCACTTAGCCTTTTAATTAAAACACAACTTTTACTCAAATGGAATAAAAAATTTAAAAAATAAAATCTTACCCTATTAGTCATTCTAATTTCTTTTGTAGAATGCTGTGAACATTTCTCATCACTTGTAGAGATTAATCTGTAAAGCAGACTTTGGAAAGTTCATCTTTATCTAAGTTACTGACTGTAAAGGCAAATAAGTCTCTTCCCTTTTTGGTTGAATACAGGAACTTTGTTCAGTTCTCCCCAGTGTCTGGGAAAGTGACTGAAAAGCACATCCAAAATTTAACTTCCTTAAGCTAAAACTAATATTTATTTTAATCAAGTTCACTAACCAACTCAAGAGATGCCTAGACAGACTGTTAGACACAAAACCCGGTATAAAAAAATGAGAGAGAGAGAAATAAATAATCCTTGCATTTGAAATCTCTTTTTTTCCCCCAAAATAAGAAGTTTAAAACTTGGTATTAATATAAGTATGGCCATATTTGGTACAAGCAAAAGATTGTCTAGTCCACTAACCAGTCCCTAACAGAAGCTAAAAAGAGGATGCTCAAGAAAGTATGTGAAAAAAAAGCAAGTATACATAATACCCCTTCCTTATAGAATAGAATCATAGAATCATAGAATCATTTAGGTTGGAAAAGACCTTTAAGATCATCAAATCCAACTGTTAACCGAGCACTGCCAAGTCCACCACTAAACCATGTCCCTAAGCACCACATCTACACGTCTTTTAAATACCCCCAGGGATGGTGACTCCACCACTTCCCTGGGCAGCCTGTTCCAGTGCTTGACAACCCTTTTGGTGAAGAAATTTTTCCTAATATCCAATCTAAACCTCTCCTGGCACAACTTGAGGCTGTTTCCTCTTGTCCTATAGCTTGTTACTTGGGAGAAGAGACCGATCCCCACCACCATCTTGCCTTATCTAATTGCAAGAAAGTACCTGTTTAAGAGTAAATTTTACATCTGCTGCTGAGTCTGTCTTGTCAGTCTCCATGTCCCTAGCAAGTCTCTGTTTTCTCGCACTCTCATGCGTTAAATCATGCACCCGCCAGTGGAGCTGACCCTATTCCTAAGGACACTTCAAGGTTAAGCCATGGTGTCCTGCGAAGAAGCCAGAAACATAAAACTTCATAGAAGTTCTGCTGTGACCCCAGAGGAGGTAGCAGTGATGTCCTTCTCAAATCAAGGCAGTGAAGAACATGACTATGCTCTTCTCTCCCCTTCAGGAGGATCTTGCAATACTTTCTTCTCCTGGAGCCACCACCTTCTGATCTGCATACAGCCCAGTTTCCAATAAACGATAACACCCCACCATCTGCAGTTGCCAAACATTCTCAACTGAAGAACTTTAGCCGGATGTATTTTTTAGCTAGTTAGTAAACTTCAGTGAATTTATCTTTTATGAGCTTGTTCCACCTCCTCTTGACCTCATGTAAACTTTCAGCATCCACAACATCCTGTGGCAAGTGGTTCAACAACTCAAATACCAGTTGCATGAAGAATTACCTTGTTTGTTTTTTCTGAGCTTGGCCTCTATAGCTTCGCTTGTGGCCTTCTAGTTATTCTATTGGAAGAGAAAGAGAATGGCTGTTCCCTCTCCCTAAGCCATTGGCATTCCCTCCACGCCATTCTTGATTTCACAGACTTTTTTCAGTCATGTATTTTGCAGACTGAAGTTCACTTAGTCATTCGTTCTACAGCAATCATTCCATATCTTTGGTCATTCTTGCTGTGTTCTCAGTAACTTTTCCATTTCTACTTCATCCTTTTTTAGATGGAAAGACCAGACGTGCAAAAAGTATTCAAGATGTGTATTTAAGACAGCATGAATTGGCACAATGGCATGGATGGTGAAATTACATTTGCTAATTCCTTCTCTATTGCTTTCCCAATAATTCCTAATATTTAGCTTGCCTTTCTTACCATATTGAACGCTGAGCTGACATTTCCATAGTATTATTGATCATAACCTGAAGGTTTTACTCCTGAGCAGTAATGATAGACCCTATCATTTAATATGTGAAGTTACGGTGATTCTTCACGTGTGTCTTTTTAAAAAAATTATCTGTGAAGAATTTCATCTGCTATTTCTTTGCTCGGCTGCTCAGTCTCATAATGTTCTGCAATTTCTTCAGTCAGTTGCCTGAATAACTTCACAGTGTACATAACTTTGTCAGGTAACTTCTCATCTCTTCTTTGGGTCTTTTATGCCCATGGTTCTAGCACCAATCCCTGCAGAACTTCACTGATAATGCCTATGCCTATTCACCACAGGAGGTGACCATATATTCCTAATCCTTGTTTCAACCAACTGCATGTCATAAAATGTAAGAGTTCTTAGCTTTCATGCTATGGCTGCTAAGTTTCTTCAAAAGTTTTTGATTAGGAAGTATGTTGGAAACCTTTTGGAAATCGAGGTGGACTGTATCAGCTAGATCTACCTTCTCCTGATGCTTTTGGACCCCTTCAAAGAACTCCAGAAGGCTTGGGAGGATGGTCTTCCTGCTGAGTGAGCCCAAATGCATCATGTTTCTGCTAATCTTCCTGGTACTGATGTTGGAGCCTTAGCTTTCCTGCAAACTTGTTTAGAAACTGGTGTCATAGTTGGTGTCATGCAGTCCCCTGGTTCCCAAGCATGTTTAAGCAAGACATTACATACCATTGCAGGGGATTCTTTAGAACTCTGCTGAGAATAATATCTGAACTAGTCAAGTTGTTACTATTCATTTTGTGCATTTCATTCATAACAATGTTTTCTAGAGTCACACCAGGTTCATACAGAAGTCCTGATGTGTTCCTCATAGAGAAGGGCTCTGGTGAAAGTATCTCCTAGGATTTTTCACAGTACACAGAAGATGAGAAGCAGCAGTGTAGCTTTTCTGCTACATTATCTTCCCTGAACACCTCTTTTATATCTTGACCACCTGTTGGCTTTACAGACCAATGGAACTATTATCAGCAGCATTACTATAATTTTACTTGCAAATATTTTAATTTTACTTCAAATAGTGTATGTGTGTGTGACTATGTGTGTGCAAATAACATATTCGCCTGCCTTCTCAGGAAGGCAAATGCAAACCCACTTGGTAAATTGAAGGGAACTTCAGCATTACTTCCTGATTATGATAAAGCAGTCATAACTGGTATTTGAACTGCAGATTTATTTTTCTCAGCTGTTAGCACTTATGAATGTTGGCTCATTTGAATCATTATCTAGCGGGATTCTACAAATAATCAAGCAATTTTCAGTGTAAGACCAACCTATAAATTTCACGTAGGCTCAACTTCACCTCTTTGCAGTGGCCCAACCAAAGTTTTATGAACTGTCCTTACAATGCCTTGCTAGGACTTATCTTTATTGTCATATGCATATCCTCTGCATGAGGATGAAGTACAGCTCAAACTGCAAAAAGCCAGCAAATGGCAAATAGGTTTCCAAATTCCTTACATGTTAATAATTTAAATTACCACAATAAATTGAATTATTATTTGGGAAAAAAAAAATAGTGCTTTTATCTACATAAGGATAATACCAGATATTTTGGCTTGGACTCAACATTTCTATTTCCTTAAAGAAAGAGGTTTTGCAATGTTTATTAACAATAGAAACATTCTCCAGAATTTTTGCTCTTAATTTTATTGGATCGACTATTTTTAACTATCTTATTTGCAACATCGTGCTGTTGTACTGAATGGAAAAAGTATGCTTGACCTTAGGCAAGGCCAAACCAATGCATTTTTACTGTATAAACCAACCAAAGTGTAAAACTACATCCCCAGCTATAATGGGCATTTCAACCAGCCATGGTACATTCACGCAACAATGCAAACCTTGGCATTGGTGAATAGCACGTGAAATAGCACATGCAGCTCAGACTCAGAAAAGGGAGAAATAGCAGTGATGTTCATTGCTGTTTCTGTGGGGGTCTGTGTTTCCTGCGGTCATGCCAACAGAGTTAGCCAAGGTTTATCCCTGGCACTGATAAGGAAAGAGAGTAGGCATGAGGAGTAGGAGGCTTATTTTTTGAACACTTTACAAATGAGTCTTTAACAGAGACTGGTATTCTTGAAGAATACAGATGTTTTTAGTTTTGACATGAATTTCACATCAGTGTTGTCTATTTMAAGCAAAATAGTAGTAACAGGCAAGGTCCAAGTGGGGACATTCCATTAGGCATCTAAAGATCAAACACATTTTAAAAATATGGGGTTATTAGCAACTAGAGAGCTCTGTGAAATGAAGACTGCAGTTAAGGATGGTGTGGTTATTATTTGCTATCTGTATTCCAGTATGTTTGAAATGAATGTTCAAAGTCTTTTCCATTCCAAGCCTCTGATCTTCCTTTCAAGTATAGCAAGCGCTCCTGAAATCCTGAAAGAACAGTATGAATCATGTAGGATTATCCACTGGCCCATCCACTTTTTGAGTTCTGAAACATCAGCAGAAACATGCTCCCTTCTCCTTTCCACAAGTCACAATCAACTTTGACTTAAAATGTGAAGGGAGAAGCATGACTCGAATCTCAGAAAATAAATAAAGGTTAATCTGATGAATGGGATTATAGTACTATAACTGTATGAGAATAAATAAAAGAAAGAAATGCTAGGTTTTGCCAGCTCCATATGCCTGACTTCGAAAATAAAAATATTCAGTATTTCAGTGAACACAGCTGAGATGAGGATTGATCCTGAGATTTATTGGGCACTGAGATGGACAGACAAACAGCCTCTGGAGAAGCTCTCTCTCCAGTACAATTTTTTTCTCAGCAAGAAAGTAGTCCAATATGTAAGTTATAACCCTCAGAATCAATTACCATACTTTCATTGGAGGACTACAGAATATTTATAATTCAGATCTTGTCTTTGTTTTATAAAGTGCATAATCTGAATAGCGTAAAACATGCGAGTGCTGAAAGATATGTTATATGTTTGTGGCCAGTGAATCTTGATCACGTCTTTTAAATATTAATTTCACTTTCTGGTGTTTTCAGAATGAGATAATTTTAATATTGCTTGACAAGTCTGAAATTCTAAATATGCATATGCAGACAATGTCCACATATATTTACATTAAAAAGGAATCCAGGATTTATTGAAGAGCAGGACTAACTTTTGCATTACAGTGGGGAAACCAAAAGATTATAAATCTTCACCTTAGCCTTATGGAACAGTCCAGCTTTGCATTTCTATGGAAAGCTCATTTAAAGAGATGCATCTGTGTTTTTAAAGCAAGACAGTATTGCTTTTCATAAGAATTGTAAAATATATTTCTTTATAATCTATCTGATCTTTTCTGTTATCTAAAAGTTAATAACAGCCACACAGTGTATTTAGTTATCAAGCATTACTATAAAGTATCCAGCCTTATTCTAAGAAGATGAACTACCACAATTTCCCCTTAGGGCCACAAAAACAGATTGCAAGATTTTAGTCATCAACAGCCCTTCTGTTCACATGACCCTTTCTGTGAACTATTTCAAGTTAACACAGCTCATGACGCCTTCCTATCTTCCTGTCTCCAATACTTTGAACTCTCATGGAGATTTCTGGTATAAGACCAACTTATCAAGCAGGGAAAAGAACAGCTGTTATTTATTTCATTTTAGCTCTCTCTTGTGTTCTGCATTTGCAGGTGGTGGAAGGAAGTAGAACAGTTCTGCCAACAGCTCTTAGACTGTTCGCTATAGCTTGGTAATTATCAACACGGACACTTGGTCATTTAAGGAGTCATAAGCACAACCAGAATCAGAAATTACACAGGTGCAATATGAATTAAAAAGATAAGATATTTAAAGGATTTCACAGTTCTTTTGATTATACAATGACAGTTCTCCATGCATGGTCCTGCCTGACCAACCTAGTGGCCTTCTATGATGGAGTGACTACATCAGTAGACATGGGAGGAGCTACAGATGTCGTCTATCTGGACCTCTGTAAGGCCTTTGACACAGTCCCCCACACCAGCCTTCTCTCTAAACTGGAGAGGTATGGATTTGACGGATGGACTGTCCGGTGGGTGAGGAATTGGTTAGATGGTTGCATCCAGAGGGTAGTGGTCAACGGCTCAATGTCCAGATGGAGACTGGTGACGAGTGGCGTCCCTCAGGGGTCCGTATTGGGACCAGTACTGTTTAATATCTTCATCAATGACATAGACGGTGGGATCGAGTGCACCCTCAGCAAGTCTGCAGACGACACCAAGCTGAGTGGTGTGGTCGACATGCCTGAGGGACGGGATGCCATCCAGAGGGACCTGGACAAGCTCGAGAAGTGGGCCCATGTGAACCTCATGAGGTTCAACAAGGCCAAGTGCAAGGTCCTGTACCTGGGTCGGGGCAACCCCCAGTATCAATACAGGCTGGGGGATGAAGGGGTTGAGAGCAGCCCTGCCGAGAAGGACTTTGGGGGTACTGGTGGATGAAAAGCTGGACATGAGCCGGCAATGTGCGCTCGCAGCCCAGAAGGCCAACCGTATCCTGGGCTGCATCAAAGGAAGCGTGGCCAGCAGGTCGAGGGAGGTGATTCTGCCCCTCTACTCTGCTCTGGTGAGACCCCACCTGGAGTACTGCGTCCAGCTCTGGAGCCCTCAGCACAAGAAAGACATGGACCTGTTGGAGCGGGTCCAGAGGAGGGCCATGAAAGTGATCAGAGGGATGGAACACCTCTCCTATGAAGAAAGGCTGAGAGAGTTGGGGTTGTTCAGCCTGGAGAAGAGAAGGCTTCAGGCAGACCTTATTACAGCCTTTCATTACTTCAAGGGGGCTTATAAGAAAGATGGCAGCAAACTTTTTAGCAAGGCCTGTTGCGACAGGACAAGAGGGAATGGCTTTAAACTAAAAGAGGGTAAATTTAGACTAGATATAAGGAAGAAATTCTTCACTATGAGGTTGGTGAGGCATTGGAACAGGTTGCCCAGAGAGGTGGTAGATGCCCCATCCCTGGAAACATTCGAGGTCAGGTTGGAGGGGGCTCTGAGCAACCTGACCTAGTTGAAGATGTCCCTGCCCATGGCAGGGGGGTTGGACTAGATGACCTTTAAAGGTCCCTTCCAACCCAAACTATTCTATGATTCTGTTCTATGATAAATTCATGCTTTTAAGTGATTTTAAAGTTTGAAACTTTAAATAAGATTTTATTGTAAAACTTATGAGTTGAATATATTTATAATATGTAATTTATAAAAAACCCATCAATACCCAACAGCAAATGACACATATCTTGGAAGAATTAAATTCAAAATATATGCCTCATATAAATTTGCAGATGACCCTGCACTGTGCCTGTTACTGAACAGCAATAATCTCCAGTTGTATTTTCTGTCACTTGTTCTAATCTATTTATCATTTGTCACCACATTTGCAAACACTTTCTAAAATTCAACCATGTGTGTTATTATAATAATGATGATGATGGTTATATGGAGTTTGCATTTCTCAAGTCTCTTCTTTTCCCTATGTCCATGAGCCAAATTATATCCTTTGGATGTGCATGTGCTACCCCCTTTTGACTCATTGAAAGTCATGTATAATCAAGAGCAGATTTTGGTTCTTTTTTCATGAAATGCTTTAAATTATAGCGTTAAACATTCAAAGATGATTTTCTCTTTATCTCTATGGATATTTCTTATTTTTCCCCTATTAAGATGGAAAAATATTTCCCAGCAAGAAGGGGTTTTGTTTTTGTTTTTCCAAAAGTCCCAGATTTTTAGTAGCCTTCATACTAACCAGTTGAAGAATGGTAGTTATTCCCTTCATAATGTGGTTTGCATTAAAAACCCTCTAATAACTGATTATAACTGAATTTTCTCCTCCCCTCACAGACATTCCATTCCGATATTTCCTAACTAAAACAGAACATATAGGCAGGTGATATAGACATTGTCTGCACAAAATCCTGCACTCGCTTAGCTAAAATATGTGTGTTTCAAGCCAATTTAGTTAAACTCATGCAGTCTGTGCTCGCACACATATTTTCATTTACAGATATATTAGAGGGAACTTTGCAAGGGCGGTCAGTTGGATTATATATTCTTATTTAAAGAGTGTGGCCGAGATTGAAATTGGATCCAGAGAGAACATATTTCTAATATTAAATCCATTTTGCCCTATAGAAAACAAAAGAGAAAACTGAGGGATTGGTTGTGGAAATTTCTGTTCTCACAAAGAAAGCTGTCCCTTTCTATTCTTTCTTACAAAGTTCAGAGTATTATAAAAGCTGTCACGTCATCTAATCCTGCAGAAGTAATGTTTGTTATAAATCTTCTCAAGTTGTTCATTGGTGGTCTACCTCTTCACTTTTACTGTGCAAAGCCAACTTTCGCAAGTAGCAGTATATAAGGGCCCTTATCCTGTTATTTCATATATCTGGCTTTCAGGCACCTATTCCTCCATAGACACATTTGTTATACTGGGGACTTTTTTAATATATTCAGTTGATAGGAACATGTTTCATCCTCTGTAGAAGTATCTATGAAAAGTACATAGGAACTTGGGGATCATATCACTTTTACACTGAAATTCAAATAAACTGATTTCCCCCCTCCATATTGTAGGGACAATATACAAAAGGAACGGGTTTTCTTTACCTTTTAATTAGTCACCACACCCCTCTCCACCTAAGCTGTGCATTGTGTAGTCCCCCATGGTGAGAAGGAGCTATATGCTACATACATACCAAGTTGCAGCAGCCATCTCACTCTCCTCGCTTAGACCAGCAAATGCAGCCTGGCAGGAGACTTCTGTCTTTCCTTTCTTAACTTTTTCTCATCCAGCAATCTAATAAAATCCAGTTTACCTTACACTTGTTCCTACAGGTTGATCTGACCAAAAAAAATTATTCTCATTCACTTGCAGAATAGAAACAAAGATTTTTTCTGAATGCCGTCAGAAGGATGTACCCAGTGCCCTCTGCTCCTGGCTCCACTGCACTTCAGCAGAGAGACTGATGGATATTCCCAGTCAAAGCAGCACGGCTGGGGCACTCTTCAAGGAAATAGAGGTCTCTGCATTCAGACTGAGAAAAGCCTAAAACTCAAGTGTGATATTTCTTGGTGTAAGTACAAAATTTAAGCACAATATTCAACTATTAAGCAAAAAGTAGACATGTCCTCTTTCTGTCACAGCTTGAAAGAAAAAGAAAATATAGCTACATGTTGAAGTCACTGTGGTCAGTGTGCTATAAGATGTGTTTGGAGCTTAGTCAAAGAACTAAAACCTTCTGGGGACTAAGGCAAATCCCTGAAAGCCCCAGGAAGAACACAGGAACTATTCAGTTCAACCAGGAGGAACCACTTCGGGGCATCCACAGTTACAGAATTTTTCACTTAAGTAAATCTTTGAGGAAAAACTGAAGTATGCCTGTCACGGGCTAAAAAGTGATGTAAAATTGTTTGGATTGTTTTCTTAAATCCCTGGGGGTGATCCAATTTGTGATCTCACTGTTAACATAGTACCTTTCAGCTTTAACTACTTTGTTCTTTGTTTCTACCTCTAGATGTTTTTCAAGACTGCTCTTAAGATGAAGTCCTCTATTTAAAGGATTATCATCTCAAACAGGTAGTAAACACACTCCTTTACCTTATGAGTGTTTCCACTTCCCTCATGTCAAGATGGATCACCTCACATTTGCTTAATGTATCAAAAATCAATGTCCCACCAGCTAGAAATCAGGCCACTGTTAATCAACACTGTTAATGAAGGAGATTCCTCGAGTCACGTCTAACTTCTACACCTGGTGCTCAGAACATGGATCTTTATCTTAAATCCAGAATCTTGCTCAGTTTTCACTTTCACAAAAACGTGCCTAGCTCTGAAAAAAACTATATACCCTTTTCCACTGTTCATCTAGAATATATTCATTCCTTAATATTAAATTCCACTCCAGAAAGTTAATTTTTTTCCTAATTTGGCATCATCTTTCCATATTCAGATCAAAATGCATTGCAATCCTCAGTCTGTTCCATTCCAAAATATCATTTAAAATATGTTCCTCTGAGATGTTAAAAAAGTTTTCCTTCAGTTGTCCCACTTCATCTCTTGCCAATCTATGTTCTACTTAACCAACGGATTTCTTCTTTTTCCAATACTTCTCTTTGTCTTGCCACTGAATGGGATTAATACCCCTTCCATAGTGTCTCCTCCACCTCCTGGAAAAAAACTTCTGCATTTGACTGACTCTCTATTTATTCAGTTCCTCTTCAAGCCTTTTCTTCTCTCCCTTCTGTGATTTCTAATCATACCTCTAACAAAATAAAGTAACTACATTCTGTGCCCAAACCTCACACATGGCTTTTGCATTATTTTTACCACAGTCTAAACAAATATATGCATTCAAAGAATTATGTTGATACATAATTTAATGATATTTCCTCTTCACAGTACATATTCTTTATATTTGTATGAACATTACAGACCATAAATATTATTTGGCAGTTCAAAACTATTTTATGCTCATAGGAGTTGCATTTTTAAGTGAAAACTGTTTTTTTGTATAAGGTATTTGTCACAGTTTCTGTCTGTGATGAAGAGTGGAATAGAATATTTCAATTAGTTGGACAAAAAGGTAGCACATGCCAAATGACAAGTCCAGCAGCCTCCAAACAAACTCAATGGGGAAAAATCTGAACAAGCCAAAGTCCACAATACTCTCTCTCTCTTTCTCTCTTGTATTTTCAAAATTACTTCCAAGATTGTATAATTCTCCCCTTATGATTGACACACTAGGGAAATATTAAAGCTCTTACAGAATCAGAAATACTCTTTCCCCCTCAAAAGCACATGTCCATAAACACCCCTCCATCTTTCTTCCTCACTCAGGCACATCATGAAGGTAGAGGAGAAGGTAAGAGGTCTGAGAAGTCTGAGGGACATTGTAAATGTTGGAGGAGATGTGATAAAGAACGTAGCCAGAGAATGTTTCAGAAGCAACAGAGGATCTCAAGAGGGAAGAAAGAGAGGTACTGAGTGAATGAAAAATCAACTTAATTGAAAAAGGTGAGAGTTTCTTGAGCAAATCGTCATATGGACAATAAAAAGAGAAACATGGGGTAGAGCAGAAGAAAATGAGCTGATCTCTGGTCAGATGATACTAAAAACTAATCTTAACAATAATAATAATGATACTGGCTTTGGAGAGATCTCAACTTGATTTAGCAATAAAAGTTCAAAAGAATTATTCATTTCATAAATCTGCTTAATAGCTCTCATAAAATGAATAATAGAGAGATAAATTTGATTAGCCAAGGAAATTTCTGACCTGTTCTTAATGATCAGAAATAATTCCCTTCATGTTTCCCAAACAAAAGCACATACCTGCTTTTCATTCTGTTTGAGACTAATTTAGAAGAGAAATTGTCAGTCAACTAAAATATTTCCTTCCTTCCAAATATGTGTGTCTTTTTCCTTTGAAGCATCATTATGTTTCTTATTTAAAGCAGGATTTAACATTCCTCCTTTCTTTACATAGCTTCCTACAAAACTGTATGAATGTACAAAACTGTATGAATGTAATATTACTAGTTTAAATACGTCAGCTCCACAGGAAAATTTAAAAGAATTTTTTATCAGGCAGCTTTCATTCATTATACATCTAAACATACATTATAAGTCTCTGTATTGGCATACTATAAATAGCTTCTTAATCTTTGTGCCTCATATTTGAGACATTATGAATTTCATGTTCATCAGCTCTGCTTATTCTAGCTCTCATGGTTACCTTTTGAAGTCCTGATCTTAAATAAGTTGCTTCTCATGGCTGGACTCTGCAGTCACTTAAACAATTTGCATGCTGTGAGAAGAAAATCTTTAGGAAGCTGCATTTCCCCCCTCTTTTTCCTTGGCTGTTTTGTAAAAAATTTCTTTTGAAGTTATGCAGTCTTAAAGTCTGTAGTGTCATTGAATGCTAGACAAAAGTGGGTTTGAAACTGGCTAGAGGGACAGAAGACATTTAGAGCAAACTTAGAGGCTGCTGGAAGAGCAAGTAATTAGTTATCAGAGAGGATGCCTCTTTGGTGAAACAAAGAAAAGGAATGACAGTTCTGTGGGTTAACTGGCACAAGGTGAGAATTCAGTAAATGAAGGTTATAATACCATCCTACTCTTTCAGAATGTTTTTACATTCATATGTGTCAGATATGCTTATACAGCAATTATAAAGGCCATTAAAAAACCTAGAAACACATTCTAAGAAACAAACTACCTGCATTGCTTCGAATGAGGGCATAAATGCTGTTCTTCAAATACGTCATATATTGATGAGCTAAGCCATTTAGTTATTAATCATCCCAAAGTGCTTCCATGATCATGAATGTGTGCGCAAATGAATAGAGCATGGTAGTTCTGCTACAGAGGTAATCCTAACTGGTGTAATTCTCATCTACATGATTTTCTTCTTCCAGTTTTATGTGTATTCATCAAATCCATTTACAATCTTAAGCATAAATTTTGGCATTTATTGGTGGCAACAGCTACATCTTTTCATAGAGTTGACTACGTAGGGTATGCAGGTGGGAGGAAGTTATAGAATCATCATAGAATCATAGAATCATAGAATAGTTTGGATTGGAAGGGACCTTTAGAAGTCATCTAGTCCAACCCCACTGCCATGGGCAGGAACATCTTCAACTAGATCAGGTTGCTCAGAGCCCCATCCAATCTGACCTTGAACACTTCCAGAGATGGGGCATCCACAACTTCTCTGGGCAGCCTGTTCCAGTGCCTCACCACCATCATAGTGAAGAATTTCTTCCTTATATCTAATCTAAATCTACCCTCTTTTAGTTTAAAACCATTACCCCTTGTCCTATTGCTACAGGTCCTACTAAAAAGTCTGTCAGTCTATCTCCTACTTCCTTCATCAGGCCAGTCACTAATATATATGTAAGAAATACATGTGGTGCGTATAGATTGGCTTATAGAAATACATGTGCCATCCCAGGAAAAGCCGTACAAAGGTGGCTTTGGTCATTTAGTTATGCCAGCACATATAGAATCAGCACAGATAGAATTAACTCCTGACCCTTTAGAGCTGTAAATTTCATCTGGCAGTCGTTTTATGAAAAGCTTGCAATGTTCAGTATCCTGCATCATCAGTAGAATTCCTTTCTTATTTAATTCTTACATATGACTTCCCTCTTCCATGGCTTTATTTTGTATAAATCTAATGCTTAATTTTCAAATCAAGGATATTCAGATTCAGACTGATTAGCAGATGATCTTGATAATCTAGACTAGTATCTAGTCTAGGTAAATTTAGGAAATAACACTAAAGTGATTTAAGTACCCACAGTACTTTCAAAAAGTAGTTTCCTATCCATCAGAGACATAAATACAGTCATAAAAAGCCTTCCCTATTTATCTTTGGTGGTTTTATTTTTAATCTGAGGCTATTGAGTCTTAGCCTAAGGAATGTTTTAAATTGATATAAACTGACAACTGGTTCAAGTCCCATCCATTTCCTACACCCACCGCTTACTCCTCCCTTCATCTCCTGTTACAAGAGTCTGTGAACAGTACCAGAGAGCAGATCTAGATTAAGTCATATTTTTTATTTAGCTTCTGGTATAAGTCTGTGAATTCTGATCTATTTATCTACATGACTAGTCAAATACTTGTGCTAGCTCAAGACTGAGGGTAAGGGGAGTCAAAGGCAGAATAACAGCCATGCTTAAGCATTTGCAAAAGCAGGGCTGGAGGCTAATCATTATCCAGAAAATGCAGGTGGAACAGAACTAGTGCCTTATGCATTGCACATGACTTCAGCAAATGTTCAAAGTAACGTGTGGATGCTAGGTAGTCTTTGAGAGACGTGTAGTTCATAGGTTGATCGTGAAACAATTTGGCCAATGTTTCCATTTGAAATAAATGTTACTCAAGACAGCACTGTTTGAATTTTAGAAATAAAAACATGTTGCTTTTCTTGATAACTTTGACTACACACACTATATATCCAGTAGGATCTGGTAATTAAAAGCCATAATGAGCCACACAGTTTCAGTGATTGCCAGGGAATTTCCTGAACTTACATTTATAAAACCATTCTGCTTAACATTAGGCAGCTTTCTTAAAGAAGCACTGAAACTTCATTCTGTTTAAAAGATACAGATGTGTTGTCAAGGGTAGCTCTTAATCCAAAGTTTTAATCTTCAGTACCTGCCTTCCCGATTTTCATGTGTGCTGAAGAGAACCTGACATTGACTTCAGTGAGACTTGTATAAAACACTTGTGGGGATAAAAAAAGTTTTGGGAAGTTGCTTGATAAAACTTCTTGGGCATCAGCACAGTCCTGTTAAAATCAAACGGGCCTTTCAGTTTTAAAAATAAGATCATGCCTGAGTGGTTTTCTGCATAAAACCCTGTAACTAGAACTAGCAGTAATGTTCTCAAATGAACAGATGAGGCCAGTCCATAAGCATCCTTTCCCTATATCTAACAGCAGCATGAGAGAAGCAGTACATATCAGCCAGAAAATGCCAGTTGACCAAAATGGTCAAACCCATACATTCCTCAGCTGTTACATCTGAACAAATACTATAATGATAGATACTAATGGAAGATTTAGCATAACCAGTTGGTGACTATTACACCATCTTTTTCACCTGCCCACTCAGGAGAATGAAGACCATAACCATTCAAGAAGAGTAGGACTGTTCATAATTCAGTATCATTTGTGGTAAAAAAGAAAACTGGAACGAGGGAACTTAGAATTCAGAATTAATAATCATGCTTTTCTTTGTCCCATTTAACATCTGAGCTGTGTTTCATCTCTGCCACACTTTAAATGGATTACGATTTGGCTAAATGACATCTAAAAAATCAACACTGAGTGTTTGTAGTAGGTTTCTGCAAGGGTCAGTGTTATATCCTCTCCCATGTAAAGGAAAAAAAAGTAAAAAAAAAACTTTCATGTATGAAACTGAAACACTACTTTATCGATCTAAGAGGAAATACTTAATATGAAGAGAGATGCCTAAACTCAACTCAAAGCATACCAGCTTGCTTTAGACAGCATCACCATGCTGTTTATAATACATAATGATGCCTCATGCTGCCTTTCAGGAAGACTGCTTTAGAAAGTCTAAATTAGGGTTAGTGACCCAAACAACTAGCTTCCACTCCAAGATCAACGCCAGCTTCCCCAGAGGCTCTCAGTAGGGGACAGACAAAAACCAGAAAAGCAGCCAACACCTTTATTGAGGCCTCTTTTATTTCCTGTTGAGTGGGGAGCAAGTATAGGAGGTGCCAAAGCAACTCCTTCTAGCTCACAGGACACCATGAAAGGAAGCTCTGAGCTGTCTCTGGAGTTGTGCTGATATATGAAATTATACCAAATCTTTAAACAGATGTGAGTGGGTGGTAGAGAAGAGGGAATCATGTCATAAGCACACAGGAACTCTGAAAGGGCTGATGCCTGCTAAGGTCATCCATCTTCCCATCTGCAGAGAGGTGAGGTAGACCATCATTTAACTTGGCCCGAGGTAATGAGAATCTGAATTACTGCTCCATCCCAAGGCTACTATAGGGATCAAAGACCATCAGCCCTTCTAATCTGCTGCAATGGCAATCTCTGTGAAATTTACAGTTTTCCTTCTGTTCAAGAGGAAGGCATGCAAAAATTGTTAGGAATAAAGTTTTATTCTTTGGCTGAGGAGTGGGAAAAGACTTCGCTCCAAAGTCTTTTAGGCAGAATTATGAGTTATTAAGCTTACAGAATTTGCAGCACCCTGATCATGTACACCAAGGCCTCATAGGGCTGCTCAGCTTTTACAGAGTGCCATTCAATGCATGGAGACCGGCATTTCCCGGCATCCTGATGTACACACAGAGGTAATGCATGCAAAGATGTGTTCCGACACTCTCTCCATAAGATTGAAAGTACAGAGTCATGGAGATGTACAGACATTCGCAGCACAGCACTAAGTTGAATCATATCCTATCCTCGAAGTAGATGCCATACATTGATGGGAAAGGAAATGAAAATATCTCCCACCTGGAGTACTGCGGTCAGCTCTGGGCCCCCCAACATAAGAGGACATGGACCTGTGGAGCAAGTCCAGAGGAGGGCCATGAAGATGATCAGAGGGCTGGAGCACCTCTCTTATGAAGGCAGGCTGAGAGAGTTGGGGTTGTTCAGCCTGGAGAAGAGAAGGCTCCRGGGARACCTTATAGCAGCCTTCCAGTACCTGAAGGGAGCCTACAAGAAAGCTGGAGAGGGACTTTTTACAAGGGCATGTAGTGATATAAGGGATAATAGCTTTAAACTGAAAGAGGGTAGATTTAGATTAGATATAAGGAAGAAATTCTTCACTGTGAGGGTGGTGAGGCACTGGAACAGGTTGCCCAGGGAAGCTGTGGATGCCCCATCCCTGGAAGTGTTCAAGGCCAGGTTGGATGGGGCTTTGAGCAACCTGGTCTAGTGGAAGGTGTCCCTGCCCATGGCAGGGAGGTTGGAACTAGATGATGTTTAAGGTCCCTTCCAACCCAAACCATGATTCTATGATTCTATGATTCTATGATTCTATGATTCTATGATCTTTTTGATAAATTGAAGTCAATTTGAGAGGTAAAATCACAGAAAGAAACTTTAAGAAGGCGTGACATAACTTGTTTCAATAGTATTTGCTGAGGAGTAATAGATGCCATAAAGAATACATGTTTGGCTAACAAAAGTTATGTGCTGATTCAAAGATCATGCCCTTACTGCTGACAAAGAGCACCTGAGGAGGAAAAATTTCAGTGTTAGGCCCTGCTGAAGTGTGGAAAAATACAGGTTTCACCAAAAGAGACAGTGCAAGAGGTGTAAAGGAACAATATGAAGATTATATCCTAATATTGATCAGAAAAAAAATTCCTTGTCCAAAGCAGAGAAGAAAGTTTTCCAAGAAAATTAGGCTGCAAGGAAGTTACATCTTCTGAGTAGATCTATAAAAAGTATCCTCATGCTCAAGTCTATTACGTTAAGATGTTACATGTTTTGAAATGCAAGTAGTAGTATACTTTTTAAGTAGTATACTTTTTTTAAAAAGACATGATAATGATTTAAAACACAGAACTACACACCACAAGCAGTACAGTCAAATCAGGTTTCAAAAACTTTCCTTATCCAGTTGATATAGATTTTCCCTGCTGTCTGAAAACAAAAGAACGTGGCCAACCAGATGGCAACCATGAGTATAATCTTTCCCTGTGCAGGAATTTCAAGCAAAAAAGCAACAGTTTGATGCTTGAGTGAGGCAAGGATACCTGCCAACCGCCATAAGACTGCTGCTGTGCACATGTGCAGCCTTCTGAAGAAAAAAGACAACTCCTAATATATGTTATAAATAAATTCTCTAAGTGCTAGGATAGTTTCATTAGAATGAATAACAACCGTGAGGCCACTGGGACTTTCAAATCCTTACCTTCTGGCAAAGAGTTAAAGGACCAGATTCTGTCCTTGGACATGCATGGCTCCCAGATGTACTGACAGATAAAATACTCAGCCCAAAGTGATGTCAGGTGTGGTGTGAATTTTGCCCCATCCCACATCTGCTTTAACCCAGGCCCCCCGAAGTCACTGCAAAAATGCCTTTGATATCAGTGACAGTTACATAAAGTAACAGTGGTTCCGGCCCACTCTGTGTGCCCTTCTAAAACCAAAGTAATATTTGTAATTAAGGTTGGGAACAAGAACCAGTTACTGTGAAGTAAACCGGTGGTTAATATTCCTTGCATTTATGTTAGAATGAAAGCCATGCACATGGAGTGACCACAGGATAGCAAAGAAGTATAAATCTGAACCCTTGGATTAGTGGTAATTAGCATTGTGGTAATTTATTCATGTAGATAAATGTTTAGAGTCTTTCAGGGCTAATGAATACCGGCCTTAATTGTAGGAATGCCTTAAGAATTTGCTGTAGGTTTCACTGAGCAATCAAATACTTTTCCCAGTAATCCATGACAATGGGGTAAGCTATAGGAAAGCTATTTTCAAACCACATTTTCAACCTTAAAGCTAAATGTCTTTATTTTAGGTGGCTTTGTCATACTGTCTTTGTATGTTGTTTTAAGTATAAATGTTTTCAGTTCAATAATTTCTTTTCCTTCTGTACACGTTCCAACTTACTTTGTGCCAAATAGGCCTTTAAAAGTGTCCTCAAATGCTGCCTGTAGTCAGCCAGCCAGAAGCATCTTGTATATTTTACGTCAAGGGAATTTGTATTCTTTCCCAATAAGAAAATCCAAAGGTTCTCATTTCAATGAAAGCAGGCCAAAAGTAAAGAATATCTAATGCAATAAGATTTAGCATACTAAAAGATTTAACAAATAAGATATGCTGATTATCGCACTACCCAGCTTATAATGGTTACAGTAATGGATGCGTTAGTGAGTAAAGACACATGAGCAGTCCTGGTAAAATTCAGTTATTAGGAAAAAAGGAAACCTTCTGACATGACTATTTCCATTTGATAGAAATAGCTCTAACATGAACTGGGTTTTTCTTTTGATGGTCATGAAACAGCAAGATTAAAATAAAATTCACATGCAAATTAACAATCTGTAATTTTTGCAGGGGGATTACTTAAATCTGGCATTAAAAATACCTGAGTATTAATTATAAATCTGTCATGTTTAGCTCTACACTCTAGAAGCTTGTGTTTTATGCAGTGTTTTAAAAGGGACAGTTCCCTTGGCATTATCATGGTCTCACCAAGACAATAGGAATCACTTTGTTTTAATAGATGGAAAAAGCGTTTAGGTTAAAAATAAAGCAGTTTACTGGAGTGAACAATCTACTAACCCAAAAATTACACACCTGATTAACTATGCATGTATTAGGTAAAAAATAAGGTTGCAGTTTGCAATGAAATCTGAAAATTAATTATTTGTCTTCCCTAAGAAAAAAAAAGACATTTCCCCATCCACTTCTTTAGTACAGTCTATTAAATTACTATATGCCGGTGTAAAAAGCAAAGGAAGTGGGATATAGCCTCTGTGTTCTTGAATTTACTTCCTTCCATTGTAACATGTTCTTACTGTATGTGGGATTACCCTGCTTTTAAAATGAATTTTAAAGTTGACTCTTGTTCTCTTTTTTCCTTCTCCCAAACATAAAAACAAGCCAATCTAAACATGCTGAAATTACTCAGCAGACTCAGCAAAGTCTGGTCATGTTGTTGTTTCGAACCTCTTTCACCAATGGCAGAAAACTCGATTTTGTCAGTGTGGATTTAAAAGCGATTCATCATTGGTGCATCAGATTCACACAACAATGATTGAAGGAAGCAAAGAGCATCCTTTATCTTTACCACAAAAAAACTGTAAGTAATTGCAATAGTACATAAAAGTCGTCTTTGGCCAAAAGCACTGTTGAGAAATGAGCTAACAGCTGCACATTTTTACTTGCTGAACTTAAGTCCATGAAATGAACCCAACACTGAGTCTAATATGAGGGAATCAATGGACTGTTGCCTTACTCGGTGCTTCTCCAAAGACTTTTGAACTGGAACAGAATTCATTTTAATGAGCATCCAACATCTGGAGAAGCCCCTTAAGAGTTACAGAAAGCCAAGTTTAAAAAAACCTGCAAGAATACCAAATCTCTACTGAGAAAACACCAGAAAGAAGGGAAAAGAAGAAGAAAAGAAAAAAAAAAAGAAATCTTCAATTCATATAAATATATTTGGGAATTGAGTGAATTACTTTATGATTCGGAGTATGAGAGATTTACTTTAAAATAATTTCAGACCCACGTGCTCCTTTGATCAGCTGATAAAACTGGTCCACCCATAATTTGTGATAGATTTTTGGACCATGTCCAAGTAACAATTTTTCTAATGGCTTGGAGGAACGTAGTTCTACTCTATTCCGTAAAAGCACGATTATACCTTTTGACAGTACCGTAAACAACCATGAGGAAAAACACTTCAAATCTCTAGAGGGTTTTTCTTATTGCCTCCTTTCTGTTTCCCGCTCAGTTTTCAAAAATTGGCTGCAATACTTTTCTGTCTGGAAAGTAAAAAGAACAGGATGCTTCTGCAACTGTATTTTACTAGTCCTATAGCTTATGCAGCAGGTGGCTAATGTCAGAATAGTTCAAGTCAGACAGTCTCTGTGCACTTGCAGACATCCGAAGTCTTTTCTAACTCAGAGATACATATATGTATGTGTATATATATTGGACTTTTAGCCTCAGTTCACCAATAATTTAAATTAGGCCCGAAAAACTAGAAAAGCTGGATCTACTATGTAACCTTCAGAGTATCTCCAGATTTTACGTATGCAGTGAATGCTGTCTGATGTGCACTATTCTGAGGAAGGACAACTGATAGCATTTCACAGATGATTAAATTTAATCTTCCAGAACTTGCCTTCACCACTATGGCCCTAATAAGAACGGTTGTTTGCCCAAATGAACTTTTGCTTTTTTCATGGCTGAAGAGCCTGATAAAGGTGAAACATTTAAAGATCTCCTATCTTTTTTCCTCTTTGGATTTAAAATAAAAGAATAGATAGTGATAGGTTAATAGATAAATAGGAGAAAGGCTGGAGGGAGGAGAAATAAGATAAAATTTTCTAAAGAGTTTTCCTTTTCTGCTTGCTATGATTTTAATAAACTGTGACCCTATTAAAACCACGACTCCATACACTTTTGTAATCAGTTCCTTTTTTGTAATTTTGCCAGAGTTGTATCCACTGTATATGAATTCATGCCAGATAAATATGGCTATGCTTCAAGAAGCACTATTTTTCAAAGCTTTACCCTGAACTCTCTGGCTCAAGTACACAAATTTGAGGGACAAATGTCTCTGAAAAGAACAGTCTACAGCGCTTCCAATCCCTCTCTCCTACATGACTCTTCTGCAGTTGTACAAAGGCCAACAAACATCAAATGAGACATGTAGACTGAAGCCAAATAATTCAGACTAAACTGATCAAGTTTACCCACTCAGTGCAAGATGTTTTTAGTTCATAAGATCTTTTTTCTTTTGTAGGCTAATTAAAACAGCTCGACTAAGACTTACTGAAATATTATGTTCCTTGCCATTCAAAAATTGTATAAGCCAATGCCAGCACTCCTCCCTGTTCGCTTTTAAAGCCATATGCACTTCTCTTAAAATTTTAAACCTGCTTGAGGTATCCACAGCTGCTTCTAATATTTTGACCATTAAATTCTCTTCTTCCTTCCCAACTGAATTGCTATGAAGTATGCCAAACAGTTAATATTGTTTTGTTTTTTCGGCTTCTTGCATAATGCCGCCGTATTCAAACACAGGAACTGTGCGACTGAACAACTAAAACTTGTATTTCTAGATTCAAAATTGAATGGTTGTCCCTAAAAGCTGTTCTTTGCCTATTTAGCTAAGCATTGTTCATGTTGGCATTATGTACAACTTTTACCATGTATAGGCAAAATAATGAATACTCAAAAAATGTACATCTAAGTTTGAAAACCCCAAAATAAAATGCCTATTTGGTATTTAAGGTTTATCCTGGTAACAGAAAAGAGAAATCAAACAGTTTTGCCTAGCCTTTTTTTTGTCTCAGTTGTTCTGTTTGGGTTTCAGACTGCTTAAGGAATTTGCTATCAATTTGGACAAATATAACAGAAAGAATGAGGCTTGTAGGTTAGTGATATAAACTTTGCAGATAAGAGTTTTCTCTTGTTACTGCTATGGAAAATATTTGACTTTCCACAAGCCAGATACTTTCTTAACTTTAATGAAGTCTAGCTAAATTCAGAGTGTGAGTTTTCCCTCAACAAAGTCTGAGATCTTCAAGATTCACACCAAAAATAAGAATCACCCTATGACATGCATATAAATAAGAAAATACACAAAGACTTTGAAAGATGTCTTCAGGAAATCTGATAAATAGCTAAGCAACTGAGAGGAAGATAGAAAAAATCTGAACTGTAGAAGCTGTAGAGACTATATATATGTATAATATATATGCATATGGTTATACAGATACATATACATCTCCATATATAGTGTGGATACTGTATACAGAGAAGACGGCCTACAATGAGGGAGAGGGAAAATAGAGTGGTTTTTTCCTCCTTACACATATACTACTCTGACACTAGATTTTAAATTTACTTCCTAATGCAAATAGGATTATGGTATTGTATTCCATTCATGTACATACCTAATAGCTTTTGAACATGCTGGCTAATGTGAACCAAATCTGTAGGAAAGTGAGAGTTCTCAAAGATTTTACATTCTTACTTTTTTTTTTCTTTACAAATGGAAATAGACAACCAGGCAAAAAAAAAGACTCTCAATGAAGACTGCAGTGTGAGCTCACCCCTGGTTAGACTTTAGATCTGAGCAAGTGATCACCAAAAGGCACAAAATACTAAGAAACCAGACTCTCCCACTGTTTATAAAAATGTATATCAACATGTTTTATAAAAATGTATATCACTATTAGAGGGACTATGACAATTTGAAATAATAGGAATAAGTAACGGGGAAAAGGTGCTAACTAGCTTTATAAACATCATACATACTTTGTGAGCTTTGTAGAACCTCAAACTCTTACTGGTTTAACTATCCTCAGATAAGTCTGTAGCTCTAAACTATATTTTAAAAACATACATGGAAACCATATTCTCTTATTACTGTTTTGAAAACAGCATACCACTGATGCTGCTACTGCAGCATCTAGAAGAGCACCAATGAGTGCTTACGTACCAGTCAGATATGACTCAAACTGCGAAGACTGGAATCAGTCACCTTCCCATATGTTAAAGACCCCACAGATACAGATTATACTGTTGGAGAAATTTTCAATAGCCTCAGGAAAAGAAACCTGCTCTAACTGACAGCATCCCTAGTCCTCCAAAAGGTCCAGAGCCAGAGCCTCCCATTGAGCAGCCCATGCCAGCAACACTTCCCACAGCCCTACTTGTCAGGAGCTGCCTGACAAGGACTGGAAGTGCAGTGTAAGGAAAATGTTCATCTCCTTTAGGGAGGGAGGGAGGATGACTCATCTGGTGCTGTTCCCAAGTCATCCTCGCCAACCAAACCAACAGCTCGCTGATGTGCTTCAGAAACTGCCCCATCTAGCTTTTCCAGAGCGGAAGAGATGGGACCACAATCTGGGTCTTTTTTGCAAGGATAAATGAGCAGTCAGAAAGGACATCCTCCTACAAAGAACAAAGTGGCTGGTTCTAGCGCTGGTATGTAGACCATGAGATAAGTTTTCATTACTCTGCATGTTATAGCCACTTTCCTTAACTTGTCAAGAAATTATCAAGTCTTCTTCATTTCATATAAACACCAGCCAATGGAAAAGTAAAAGAAAAAAGTTCTTTTTTTTTTTTCTTTTGGTGGTAAATTTTGATAGATGGTTCATAGTATGTTTCTGACACAGCCTTTGATAAGAGTTTTTTAAAAAACAAGAGAAGAAGCACAATCAGCAAAAGATATTACATTTGCCTCATCGTTTAGTTAGATCCTGACTCTAATTAGGTCAGTTATACAAGTGTCAAACACTCCAATAAATGAGTGGAATTACTCTGGTACACCATCAGATAAGAGTCAAGCTCTAATTTCCTTTTCAAATGTCTACACTGCATTTTTCAGGATTAACATCATAAGGTCTATAAGTAGTAATACAGAAAGGGTGAAATCTTACATGCACATGGAGTCACTAGAAAAGTTGCTGGACTGCGTCTATGCACACTCTCATGCCACAGACGGTGCATGTGAACCTTTCTGTTGAGCGCTGGGATACACAGCCCTATCCCTTGTAGCTGTGATCCCTCCCGTCTCCTCAGGGTCCCCATCCTCCCTCACTGCACATCCCTCCTTAGCATCTCTTTTAATAGTTTGAGCCTTACAAGTTGTCAGCTAAATCTTTGGGAGGGACATGCTAGTTGTAAGCACAGTGACTTGCAGACACAGCTCAGAATAAGATAAGAGAATTCATGCTAATTTTCTGCTTTCTCTGCTTTTTCCCTCCTGTGGAGTTAGGAAGAAAAGTCCTCTTTCAATAAGAAAGTAAAATTGCTGCCTGGTCAAGCAAGTGAATGCAGTGACTGTGGCATTTGTGTTGCAGCCATTTTCATACAAACAGTTCCAGATAACTTTGCAGTATCAGCCTCAATGTGTACTTTGTTTGGAAAAGATTCCCCTAATCATCAAAGCACTGCATAAAAAACAATCATAGCAATTAGGGCATGCCAAATAGAAGAGACAGCTGTGAAGAATTTTTTTGTCCATTTCTCTGAACATCCTTCCTTTGATTCACTTGAGTTGAGTTCAAATTTCTAGCCTTTAACTTCAAGCTCTTTCAAACAGACACAGCCCTTACATATCTATCAACTGCTAACACTGCTCCACTGTCCGCAGAGCCATAGCAGGGCCTCGCTCCTCTCTCATCCACTCCTCTCCCAAACATACACGCTTTCTTCACCCCCGTCCTTAGGGCACTGAAAGTCTATAAGGTTCTCATTGCCCCTTCCGAAGAATGATTTCTGCAGTGGTATCTGACAAGAAATAAGTTAGCAAGGCCAAGAGAAGTTCAACATTTAAACATTTATGTGATAACATAAATATAGATAAAAATTTCTATTTATCTGTGAGCTACTTCCCTCTCTCCTCACTTATTTGAGGCTGGTTTTACATCACAAGTGTTTTAGAATGGAATTTAGATCACTATATCCCACTTGTACAGCATCTAGCATCACTGATCCTCATTTGAGTACTTGGACTTAATAGCTGGTAAGTCATAAGATGGTAGAACATAAAAGTTTGTTTTTAATTGAACTGTATGCTACATTTTTATCTGAGACATTGTCAAATTTATTATCATGAAGCTAAAAAATGCGGGTTCTTTAGCCTTACAAAGTTAGTTTGGAAGAACTATTAAGAAAAACCCTGAAAACAGGTACAATACAAGAACACTTTATGCAAGAAGTAGAGTCCTTTAAGAATAAGCTGTGCTGTACAATAGCTGTACCACAGCTGCCACAGCAGGAAGTGAAAAACATCACTGGTTTCACATGAGCAACCAACAAATTTCAGAGGAATTGTAAAAAGGACTGAGTCCAGCCTGCTACAATTTAAATTAAGTTTGTGGTTTAAAACCGATTCCAAAGAACACGAAAATATTAACAACTTGGTGTTTTGCTTTTCTCTGAGTTAAACTCTTTTATTCTTGCTTCTAACATAATGGGAGAGACAAGAGAAAATTTACATAGTATTATGCACTTTCTTTAGGATGATCCATAGTGTTGTGTATGATTAAGAAGCTACAAGAGGAACAACGTCAGGCACAAATGGTGACTATCCCCCACTGACCTACAGGCCGAGTAAGCTATTGAAACTACTGATATTAAAAAGCCTTACAGATGATTCTCTCGGAACTATCACAAATTCTTTGGGCATACAAACTAGTCCTAAATTAACTCATTTTTGTACAAAATTTCTGATTGGACCCTTCAGCAATAGTTTGATTGCACTGAATGGAAGTGTAAATAATCCTTAAAAAAAAAGGAGATTAATAAGGCGAGCTGAGTGAGCTGCTAGAAGCAAATCCAATGTTTAAGAACAAAGCCCCATATTCATCGCACCTAACTGTAGGTGCCAGCTTGGGAACTAAGTTACCACAGGTTCTCTCAATATGCCATTGAGAGAAAAGCACCTCCTGAGGTTGATTCAAGTTCAGAGGTATCTTTGGAGGTGTACCTCTCTCTGCTGCCTGTGGAAGAGCTTGAAGTGACAGATATTGTATGAAGTTCGTCAGAAAAAGTCTTATCTGTCACCTTGGTGGGATAAACCAACTTATTACATTATGTTCAGGCCTAGAAAGTGGCTGTTTTAGAGAAAATGAATAAGCTATGAGGATGGGAAGAAAAAAAACAGCAGACAAAGCCTGTAAAAGAAACTAACAGAAATACAAAAAAGATTGGGATTTAGATTTTTAGATGTATCTAGTGAACTTGACAGCCTCAAATTTTAGGTTGTACAACTTGAAAGTTTTAAAAGGAAATTAATTTCTGTGAAAAAGGTAAAGACCTTAAACATTTGGATGCACAAATCAGTCACCCCTTTAATAGGCCTATTTCCCATATGCCTGTAACACCGATACATCAAAGTGTTCATATTTTTGGATGGCAGGCATTTAGCTACCTTTTGCCCTCTATTTTGCAGGATATTGTCCTAATTTGCCTGAAGACTTCTCTTTCTTACTCTGGTATAAGGTTCTACATCTGTGTTCTTGCGGCTTCCTGGTTTGAAATATGATGGCAGCAACAAAATTGTCAGCGCCAACACACATCTGCGGGGCATACTCAGAACAACCTGCAGATCCCCGCTAGCTAAGACAGCAAGCACAACGTCCAAAGTGAAAATAAGCAGACTGGTTAGACAGGTGACAGTTCCAGTGCTTTCAAAACATCTCTACTTCAAGATAGTTTGCCAAGAAAAGTAGCTTATAGCTCAAGAAGGGATTTACCAGAGAGATTACAGTCACTACAGCCAACAAGCAGCACCCTTTGCAGAGTACGCATCCAACTTGATTAAGGCTGCATGTAGCCCTGTCACTTGCTATAAGCCTTCCTACTCATTTCAAGTTGTTAAGCAGCAACCGCAATTCCTTAACGCTGTCCTTCCCTATAAGCAATGGCTGTAGCTGTTGCAGCGATGTCGTTCAGTTCCTAACAAGAAGAAAAATAACTCACATGGGGGAGGTTGTAATCCTCAAGAGAAACTCTCCTAAAATGATGTATGCAATATTCTGCAAAAGTATAAGAACGCTTTAAAGAAATCCCATTTTTATACTGGCTGAATTACTTGTTTTCAGATCTTGTTTCTTTAAGTATATGAGTAGTTTCTAGATTCATGTCACCCTTCTCTTCAGAAATGCTGTGACAGCAAGTGGAGAAGGAGGGAGTCTAATGCTGGCAGCTGAATGCAAGTGCTGTGTAAATCTGCCGTGAGATGCTGCTGAGATGTAAAGTAGAGAACTTTCAATATATCTGCAAGTACACCGATTGCCCACCAACTCATTAAATATTTCTCCTTGTATGTACATATAAGGCCTATGTCCATATACATACAGTTACATTGCCATATATTCAGTAAACTAATTCATTATAGTAGTTCTGGGTAATGATCCATTTCACTATCTCTACTATCTCTGTAGCACTGAGCAGAAAGCTGTGAGAATATATCAAAGTGAAACATGTCTCCTTCACAGAGATATCTCCATTTCCTATGCAACTGGCTCATTTTAGTATTATCTTTGCTTGCCCATCACTCCTCCTCACCACTTCTCAGGGACTTTCCATAACTTTATCTCACCAATCTGCTTTAAGAATCAAAAAAAGGATGCCCCTCTGATAAAAGCATGCCCAGATCCATCACCCTTATCAGGGCTATGTCTGTGCTAGCTTTCAAAGTAGCCTCGAAAGATTTAAATAACGTACTTTGGAACACAGATGTACAATCTGTAGTAATAATGATAACATTAGTAATAAGTACATGAAAAGAGAATATCTTGCCAAATAAAAGTTCTATACTATGGGTAATATTCACCTCAACTAATTTTAGACACTGAAAATTAGGTGTTTAACTTAAACTAGATGGTTCATCTCCCCTTAATTAAGGAACAGAGATGTACATACCTCCAGAGGGTGAGTCATTCTACCTCTACAGAAACATCTCGGAAAAGTGAAAGGAATTGCCCTCAAGAAGTATTTATCTCTACCATCTGGCTATAGTAGAAGCCCAAGCAACTAGCTCAGACTAGACACCAACCTTTTAACTGGCTATAATGAGGTAAGATGAATGCCACTGTGATCGGAGCCTCCATATGGTCTCTGAAAATATCTGGATGCTAACTTCTCGCCTGTGTGTTGTCTGTTCTCAACCTCCAGCAGAGTCCTCCGCTCTTTCCTAGTCTGACAGATATAACTAATATTGCTTCAGTTTTCAATAAATGCAAAAATTACCAGACAGAATTAACAACTTTTCCTCAAACAGTTTTTGTTCTGTGGTCCCCACTCTACGTTAACGCTGGATTTCACCGATCTATGACGCAGGAAAAAGAGCTAGGACTCTCTTGAACTTTCCTGATATTTTCCATTGGTCCCAAGTTATTTGCAGACAGGAAAAAGCAGTCCCAAACAACCTGTCCTCTGTGCTCCACATCTTCTATTCATGCTGACTATTTATCACATGCACTTAATCCTTACTTAACAACAGCATTCAGCTATCAGGACCTAATGTTACTGAACTCAAAAAGAAAGATTTTACTAAAGAAATACAACATTTCAGAATAATGGTCTGTACAGACTGGACTCTTTTGGCATGCAGAATAAGACAGAGAAGGCAGATATGGATTGGCAATAAGGATTGTGAGCAGATTTTTACTGAGCACATTTCTACTGCCAAAAGTCATTTACGGGTGGGACAGAAGGAGCCTCAATTTTAATCTTTGGAGCCATGAATGTGAACAATTCTCTGTGCAGAATTTATGAGCTGTTTTACTTATCAGTATTTCCTCAGACTTTTCACGCAGTCAGATTGATTACCCTTTCCCCATACTGTTTGTGCATAGTCAAGTTTGGCTATACAGTGCATAAAATGGACATGAACTGCATACTGTACCATACAAGGAAATTAAAGGCAGTGACATGCCAATCATGTTTATTAATTTTTTCTTCAAAAACACAATATGATATCACTCATAATAAAAATCTGTATTTCCAAATACTTCAGCAACAAGCATAACCTAAATATTTGGGGATTTTTTAATTCGCTAAATTCCATAGGTCATCTAAACAGACAGAATACAAGAAAAAATAGAGATAGGAAGAGTTTTATTTTTTCTGTAACAAGCTTGGCTTTCATAAAACTACTCATTCTGGATGTTTTCAGTGCAGAAGGAAGTTCTTTTTTTTCCCCTTTAAATCCATAATTTCCATGGATAAAAGTCTCAGATTACCTGATTGTCAGAAAATACCAGTCATCTGGCATAAAACAGCTCAGGATACCAACATAGCCTAACATTCCCCAAACCAAGGCCTTTGTCCTGGGCCTACAATGCACTCTATTTTATTTCGAGAATCTCTTTCCCCATACAGTGCTAGGGACCCTGACACAGACTGTAGCTCTCCACACGACCACCAAGGTGCCCACAAAATAATGGATATACAATCTGTGTGACCCAAGCAAATAGAGAAGAGTACATCGAGACATCTATTGACAGATAAACTGATTTCCCCAAGTGGCAGCACTAGCAGTGGCAGTTTCTGTCCAAGTCTACCTGTAAAACCTTGTTATAGAAAGTCTGGCAGAGACGTTAATCAAATTTCTCAAAAACCAACTTCACCCTGTGGCAATGCCTGATGGTTACTAACTAACTACTGGATGGATTTCTTGAGTTATGAAGAAACCTGAGTTTTCAGAATTCTGAGATATTTTAGTCATATATATCTTATTGGACTTCAGGTTTTGACTGAGGCTGGAATACTGCAAAAACAAATATGTGTCTACGAAGCATTTAAAAATGAACAAATGTAAAAATTTAAACCAAGATATTTCGTATTTTTCATGATAACATAATATGTTTATTTGCTATTTTATTTTACTTTCTTACCTAATCATGACATTAGATAGATACACTTAAATACAGCAGAGTAACGAGAATGAGTTAGTTACAGACATAACACCCTCCATGACAGGATGCAGTTTGTTTGTTTAAAAAACACCATGCCGGTTTGTGGAGGAAGAAATGGCCTGTATGGCTTGAAAACCTATGTTGTGATAATGTAAAAGGTTATGAATTGTCTAGCCACAATGAAATGGAATGATATTCTTACTCCAGTGAGTAAATGGAGAAACTCCCACTGACTTCAACAAGAACCCAGCCAGTTCTGATTTTCGAAGGCTGATTTTGCCTTGTTTCTAAAATGAAGTATTTGAAGTGATGGAGCGAACAACGGACATCTCCCTAAAGAACATCAGGGAGATGATAAAAGCAGAGAGCTGCAGAAAAGTACAAATATTGGGTAACAAATTCTAGTCTGTTTGGAAACTGACTCCTCAATAACTTAAACATTTTATTTACCATTTCTGCATTGGTCTCCTCGGTGCTGCTGGGGCAGCTCACGCCCCAGAGGAACTGGGGGAGGCAATGCAGCCCGGGAGAGGGACAGTGGAGGGACAGATCGCAGAGCTGCCTGCCAGTCCCCTGCCTGCCCCTGGGAATTTGGGCTGCTGAGCTGCTGCTAAGAGTGCTGTGGATGCACTGACTGAAACGCACGATCTAAACGGCACAGGGATCAGTGCTTCTGCTGTTTCTGCCTGTTTTGGTATTGAACATATCAATTAATTCTACAAGTAACGAAAAGCAAAAAGATGTGTTGTACATCTCACTTTTATTACTATGAACAGTAATTCTACCCTTTCTAAGTCTTCACCAAAAAGATAACATATGTGACATACATGACATGTACGTGTATATATATGTACACATGTATAATATGTATTAATACAGAACTGTAATGTATGTGACATATGATACATGTGGATGAATAAAAAATTATTGAAGCTCATTTAAATATGTCTCTACATGGCCTTCCACAATATTTAAAAAATAATTTATTGAGTATATTTTAAACTTTTGTAAATATATAGATAAATGCCAATAGGTACCTGTATATGAGCATACATATCCATCTCTATCTTTAATATGTACAACAAACTAAATATGTATAGCGGTTTCAGTCTACGTAGGGTGTACTACTGGTGCCAAAATGCTAAACCTATGTTTATTTTCTCTGTGCTATAAAAATGAAATCTCACAGTGGCTTTAGAGGAGCTGTAATAATCTCTTCAGTCAACGATTTGCTGTCTTAACATTTTCAGTCATCTCCACTCCAATCTGTGTCTTGCTGCTCTGAAAATGTTAGGGCACACCAATGCTTGGAACACTGTAACACATCTGAAAGTATCCTAAAAGCAACTACAGAATGAAGTTAAGTAGATGAGCACAAAAATTATTAGCTAAAGAGCTCTTCTGGAGAGTTTAAATAACTGTTAAGGAGAAAAACCCCAACCTGCACTGAAATGAAGACATTGGGTTTATCTGACAAATGAAAAAGCACTGTGAGGTAATTTTGCCTTACACAGTCCTTAAAACACCACCTGGAATTGCATCAAGTATTAGTTAAAATATCATCATTCTTAAAGCCTAATTAAGCCAACCAAAGGTACTTGTAGAAGAGAGCTGTTGCACTTAGCTTTTCTTATTTTGTAACAAAGTGTCTATTTGTATGTTTCTGTTAAAATGTTTCAACACTATAAAAATAGTTGTATCATCTCACAGCCAGTGATAGAACTGCACAAGTCATACCAAAACAAGGCCATCGTCTCAGGAATTACCAGTTTCTTATACTTTGCCTCATAGAGGAACTACATGAAGTAAGACCCCAAACTTTTCCCTTCATTGCTCTGAAATGGTAGCAATGTGCGTACACTGCAAAAAGCCTCCACTCAGCCTTCAGTTCAGCTTAACTGTTGCATCCATGCAGAGTTTTCCAAGAAATGGACTGAATTACAAAGACAGGTTTGTTAATACAGCAGGAACCAATATTCACCTTCCAAAAGTCCAATTCTTGGATATGCCACTGATTTATGGCTTGATCAAGATACATAATATTTCTATCTAATCAATTAGGACAAAATAACTTGTTTATGTCGTAACTGTGTTGTAAATCTTGGGTTACTCTGTGCAAAGGCCGCTGAGATCCTTAAAGACATGTATACATCTGAGTGAAAATTACTGTTGAAAATCCTGACTTTATTGTCATCCAAGCTGAAATTTTTAATGAGAAGTGAAGGAAATGTTTGCCCCTTTTGACTGAAATGTGACCACTATCACTCTGCCTTTGCTGGGATTTATATCAGTATTTCACAATGAGATCTTACAATTTCTCTCAAATTAAATGAGATCACCTCTAATGTTCAGGAGAAAAGAGATCACATTTTCCATTGATGCAAATATGTCCCTAATCCCCTTGCTTTTAGGGAGGCTGAGTTCTCCAGTATCTCTTTTGCTGATCTGAATCCCCTGTATTATATTCTTTTTCTGTTGCCAAATTCCCTTTAAGTAATTTTTTTGAATGACAGTGCTTAGTCCGACACACCAGTTCCCAATATGCTCAGTCTTGTGTGCTCCCTTCTCTGAACCTTCATTTGATTTGCTTTTTCAGCTTCTGTCATGACTCTACATCTTCCCTGCATCATGTCCACAAATGAGGCAGAATAATCGAGAAAAATTCAGCATTGACACGGCGGGGCCCTGGGAAGAAAGCCTTGTTTTCATTTCCACACATTTTTCTTTTATTCCCCACAACCTTGTGCTATTAGCTTAACTTATAAACCAAAACTCTTTAAGGCTGCGACTGACATAGCTGTCCTAGATTGGGAGGGCTTCTTTGCCTTCATTCATTGGTGACACAACCACCAACCCACTCCAGACACCCAGTTGAAGAAACCTAGTTCTTGCTCAACAGCAGTCAGTATCTGAAAGTTTTGAAAATTAGACTGTATTCAAAAAAGATGGCATTGCCCATCAACAGACTTTTTGACTGTCAATCACTACACAGAGTTTCTCTGCAGAGCAACCTGCTTCTTAGGTTTCAGCTAACAATACATAACAGTACCAGTCTTCAGCGTGATACTACTGCAGTAAGGTACACAAAACAGTGAAGACTTCATTATTCTCTTCTTACCTTTGTCAGGATCACATATTTCCACAGGAAAAATGTGTGTTGTATATAAAATGGCTTCTACTTGTGTCTTCTTATTACAAGCAAGAACAAAGAATGGATGCATTATTAAATTGACAGAGAGGAAGCTGTTACCATCAGTAACTGATTAGGTAAAAAAAATCAGGTTTTCTAAGGTCATACAAAGTAACTTCAGTAACATTTTTTAAAGTAGCTAATTAGATTATTTCTTCAGTATTAAAAAAAAATAAAATGGAATAGTACTTAGCCACCAAACAACTTCACTCTAAAAATAATGGCATTATTACCATATTACATATGAGCTGAGTTCTAGGAGGTACTTGATAGAAACCAGAAGTGAAACAAGATTGTGGCTTCCCATACGAGTCGCTAGGCCCTACTCCCTCTCAGAAGCATCTCAAAAGCAAATCTGAACCTGCAGCTCTCAAGCTTTCAGATTTGTGTTGCTCCTTCATGAGAAACAGATTCCTTCAGCTCTTCCTTCCAGCACTCTGTCTCTTGCTGGTGAGCTGGCCAGCAATGACTAAAGCAGGCAGACTGATCAGCTGAGGAAATTTCTAAACTCCTTTTGAACTTTTATTTGTTATTTCACATTCTTATTTAATGCCTATTTATTTCCACTACACAGACAGCTTAAAAAAAAAAAAAAAAAAAAAAACCCAAACCAAAACAAAAAAAATATCCCCAAAAGAAAGCAAACAGGCTGTTTACTGCATAGATGTGTTGCCAGGAAATCCCATTGTTGTAGTGGTGAGTAAAAGTCCTGCGCTCTGACTTATGTCTTACTCACCCTAAATCATGTATGAGCCATGCAGCCTTTCCTGATTCATGAAAGTGGTCAAATGCTTTACAACACTTGCTAGGAAGTCATCTTTCTGTGCATGACCACTCTGATTACTAACCTGTGATGGTTTTACACATGCGCTGTAAATCAAATCCTGATGCACAACAGGAAGTTTTCACTGCCAAATCTTTTGGAGTTTAACACAGCATCAACATGATACGAAGCCAGGTGTTAAAATTGTCAAAGGGAGATATTTTGAAATGGAAAACACAAGAGAGAGCTCAACATCGATTTTTGTCCTAGCTTTTCAAATTTGCTGCAATTCACTAATTGGAGAGTTTCACCTGAATAAAATATTTTGAACTGCTACTGAGATATATCTAGAAAGATGAAATGCTTTCCACTGTATTAAGATCAGAGGGGCAGAGCAGTAAAGGAGGGTTTACAGGAAAATAAACATAACTAAAAAGATAAGTCAGACCAAATGTCATGCTGAAAGTAGGTTAGGACAACACTAATATTATACTTGGTTAACTTCTCTCATGTTTTATGCAGAGTTAGTACAGACGTTTAGTGGCTGGCACCTTCTCAGTTTATATATCCAGAAATACTATGATCCAGCCCTAACCACTTTAAAATTATGTTTCCCTTTGATTTGCTTATTTTCCAAGTTCTCTCAACTTGGTTTACACAGAACATACACAAGAGCCATCAGAAATCTGCACATCTTACACAGGGGAATTATCCCTTCGCATTTAGCAGACAAAACACTCTGCATTCCTTTTCTGCATTTTAAATAAGTTATGCTATCTTTCAGCCAACGTCCTCTTGCCAGTAAAAGCAAAAAAGAAAGGTTTGTGACCTTAAAAACATCATGGGCAAGTGAAGATTCGCACAAAATATTCCACTAGTAGGTTTGAGAATAGATAGATGCTTCCTCCTCTTCCAGCTTAATCCCCAAACACCCTCGCTGTCAAAAGGCTATTGTTAAGGCATGGGCTTCCTCCAAGACCACATCCTGTGAATCGGGTCAAAGTGAAACACAGAGCTGCTTTAAATGAACTACTCTTTGTGTGCCCTGTATGCAAGTGCAAGAAAAACTACACGACTCAAAAAATTAGTGTACTAGAGAAAAAAAGACAGTGGACCTAGACCAGAATGAACACATCGTTAAAAAAAATAGCAGTTCTCATTTGTAATTGACGGCCTTATTATTTACTAAATACAAGAGTTTCTGCTACCGAGAAGCTAGACAGTTTATTCAGAGGCAGAAATTAGGACCAAAAAAGCCACCTCTCCTTAAAAGAGGCCTGCTTTTATTCCATAACTATACTTCCCACATCATATTTAATAAGTGAAAAGCCTATCAACAGCATTGCACACAGGACTTTTGATGAGTGTTATACCACTCCACAAAGGGCACAACATATTCTGCATCTCTAATAAGTTGTGGCAGAGTCTGTGTTGATCGGATACATCAAAATCAAAGAATGTGGCTCCTGGAGTAAAATTCCAACTCCAGCTCGGAGCTGGGCCCACACTGATGCTAGCCACTGACATTGAAATGAAGAAAAAGCCAAAACTGTCCTTAGGAAGTGAGCAGGAAAAATAACTCATTTTCTGGATGTTTCATTCTTAACTGATCCCTTAGAAAAGACAAAGGATGAACTTGTGGTTATGATGTGGAGACTGGGACTCAAGATATATATGACTTGAAATTCCTAGTCCTGCCACAAAGTCCCAGCCTGACTGTGGGAAAATCATCCATTTCCCCTTTGATGTCTCCTCTCCCTCTGTACTGTGGGGATAATATTTTTCCCTTTCTCCCACACTCCGTGTAATAGAGCCATACATTCTTTAGGGCTGCGACTGACTTCTCCTGTGTGCATGCACACTACCTGTTGTGATAAGGCATCAACTTAGTAAAAGTTTCTGGGATCAAGGTCTGGTTGAAACAAAGGAAAAATCCACAGAAAGGACATTCTCATATGTTTTTACTTGAGGGAAAATTGTTTCAGCTGAACCAAACTTCCTAATCTTGGTGGTACCCCTCACTCTGCTGGGTGCATTGGGATGCCTCCTGTCTTCTAGGGAGCAGTCTATATAGCCCCTACGAAATGCAGCCAGCTGCAATATTCACTGCAGTGCTCCTGAAGGGATTTTTAAAGGATCTCAGAGCTCTAAACTGAATTGGGTTCACAGGGCTTCTACGTTCCTTGTTATAGAGCAAAGAATTGAGTCCCTGAGAGTCACTCCTCTGCCAGACCTCACAGGATCTTGAGGCATGAGGGCACTCCAATACTGATATCCTATATGTCAGGGAAATGAGTGTTTCCAAGCAAGCAACTAGCTGGCTGGTCTCCAATGATACCCTACCTGTGCTTTAGGGAAACTTAACTGGAGCTGCAATACTTCAGTGAAATGCCTCTGGAAACACCCATACCGAACAATGGCATTTTTTCTAAGGTAGCAAAGCTGTCTCCAAAGGGAGTCCTTGCATCTCTATGGCACTGTGGGCCACAGGGCTGTCAGCTCAGGTTCCCAGAGTAGCATGGTTTCATTACCACAGACCTGCACTCAGCTGAATCAGGGAAAGAGAAAAGAGAATGAGAAGACCATCAGGATGGCCATCAAGTCCTTTGCACGAGGAAGGATCAGTGCTAGTAATACTGTGACTGGCAGGTGTACAGGCGTTTGTTTTTTTAAAATACTCCAGTGATGGAGATACTATACCTTCTGCAGGCAAAGCGTTCCTCTGTTTATCTACTGTTGCTGCTGGGAAGTTTTACTAAAGCCTAACTAAAACCTCCTGAGGTATAATATAAGCCCATTATTTTTATCTAGAGATGGAGACCACTTATCTCCATTTATGGTCATGGAGAACAGATTACCCCAAGGGGTTGAAAGTGTGTTGCACCAAGCAAATGTTGCTGGGTTGCTTCAGGTCCTGGAGCTCTGCTGGTGCATCCACAGTGCGTCAACACTCAGACACACTCCCATTTTCAAGGAAAGGATTTTTTAATGAAAAGTTTTTTGGTCAGGAAATCCCCAAGCAGCCTCCCTAGGCACAGATGCAATACAAAAGAGTAAAAGTAATTGTTTTCTGCTGATGCCTAATACCAGCTCGCAACACACAAATTAATATGAGATACGTTGAGTTCTACGTTCATATTTTGTGAGAGAAATAAAACAAAAGCTGTAGAAAGGTAGGCAGAGGTCTTAAGCTTGGGTTGGTAAATACCCTCCTATCCATGATCCCAATTACAAATTACAAACAAAAAGCATCTTTCAACCTACACTCAATACAATTTGTTCACAAATACAAAAGCTTTGAGAGTTGCATGTTGTGTTACTGTACATTTATCTCAACTACATGAAAATGTGCTTGGCACAGATGATTAGAAAATAAACATGTAACAGTGAAATTGACTCCAAGCTCATACAACATGAGTCTCTTAAATCAGTTATAATATAGCATAGACAGATGGTGCTGGATACATAAAGCAAATTAAAGACACTGTTATCTGTTTGATAAAGAAATAATTCAGAGCACAAGGCAAGAAGTTGAAATTGCTGACAATCTGAACTTCTGCCAACTGTCCTGGCTTCACTGGGGCTGTGTGAATTTTAAACACACATAGTCCCAGGTGTCAGCAGTGCTGATTGAAATTTCTGGCAGCTAGTTCAGCGCTTTTGAAACAATGCTGGCTTCCCATCACTAGCGGTCACTGTGGGGAGAAGATAGGCGGTCTCTGGCTGCTTCTGCTGCCCTTTTTGTTGCCTTGGCCGTAGTGCTGTAAATTAAACACTCGGCACAATGAGCAGCCTCCTTTCTTGCCAACCCACAAGGCAGACATATCCAATGCACTAGCACTGAGAAAAGGAAGGGTATGACAAAATGGGGAAACAAACTCATTTATTTATGTTCCTTAGATTCAGTATGTCAAGCAACTCGGTGGAGCTTGGCCCTGAGAGACCGGACAAAAAGGTATCCAAGAAACTGAAAGGTCAAAGAGATGTGGGATTGCAACAGATGCTCTGCTTGGGAGAGATTTGGGGAATGGTGGGAAAGGGTCATGCAGAACCTAAGTAAATGGTGTGGAAGGGTTAGCTGAGGAAAGACGGAGATATGGAAGTCATTCATGGCACACATCTGGTTTTCCAATGTGCGCAGTACTCCCGTTGGAGTGAGCAGGAGCTCCACCCATGTACGGAAAGCAAAAATATTTGTCTTGAGATCTGTCTGGATAGAGGAGCCTAGCTGTCCTCCAAGTCTGGTGTCTGGTGACGGGCAGGAGTTACCACATCACTGACAAACTGTTGACAATTGATGAGGAAAAAATGGGAGGTTTCCATGCTCATTCCAATGTCCTACTGCAACAGGGGTGGCTGAATGACACTGGAAGCCCTCAGACCAAGACTGAGATGCAATAGTATGATACTAAATGAAATGGACCTCAAGAGTCCATGACATGAAAGCATTTAGCTTTGTTTTGTGACACTGACATTCATTTTAGATTAATGATGTTCTCTTGGTACAACTAAGTGTTTCAGACCCCATTCTTTGTTGGCCATGCTCCCCAGGTAGAGCACATCTATTCTTCTCTGTTCTGCTGACTTACAGACTGCTTCCCTAGCCTTACTGCTCAGATTTCTGTGCTCTACAGAAGCAGCCAGTTGTGTCTCTTCCCTCGGGTGGACACATCATATCCTTTGTCATTTCTTCCAAAAGACCTTGCAGTGGATCCGTTTCCTGACTTCCCCTGAGATCCTCCTGTCTTAAAGTTAGAATGTTTAATGATGAACTTGGTGGGGCCGGACCCCTCTAAGAGATCACAAATTACTGTCCATGCATCCTCTGGGTACCAGTATCTCTACACTACAAGAATCTTAATATAAACCCCCAAAACTGAAGTATCTAGAAAAGTTTTAGGTTTACATATGTGTACTGGATCAGTTGTAGAGCCTGACTAGCACTTTCCAATAATGAACAGTGATATGAAAAATGTTGCAGTCATGGCAGGAAAACTTGATTAGTGGATACAGAGAAAAATAAGTCATATGCAGAAGCCTGTAAAGATGTCTGCCAACAGGAAGGAAGAAGCAGATAAAGCAGACAGCAGCAGACAGATAGCATGGACAAAGAGAAACTGAAAACAAGAAAAAAAAAGAAATAAGATAATATGACAGTAAAGGAATGAATTAACTCAGGAAAGAAGGCTAAAAACTTATCATCCAAGTCATATAACCAAAACACTCCAACTAATATATCAGATTCAGCTCACAGAAAATTCAGTTTGCAAGCATAAATGATGGTGCAGTGCTCTTGCGAGAGGAAAGTTTGATGATGGAAGGAAAACCCTGGGAGCATAAAGCAGAGCACTGCAAGGAGAGCCCCTGCAGAAGACCAGCGTGCCTAGCAGGGGTGCTGTCTCCCAGCAGCTTCTCAGCTTTGTGCCAGAGAGGATTCGTGGCAGTGCCCTTGTGACTACACCATCAAATGTGTGAGGGCAGCTGAAATCAATCATGGTGACCTGGAGTAAAATGCTATTGCCACTGGCATTTTGCTACAGGTCAATACAGTGCAGAGTTATCATATAGTGACCAAAATAACTTGTTTTTGCAAAGAAACTCTTCATTCATTTAGTTGTAAGCCATTGCTTCGTTTACCTTTCTACAATATCGCTTGATATTTTTTCATTTTGTTGCTGTTTAATAGCCCATTCTACAACTAGAACAGTATCACAAGGCAGCCTAGCATGATCCAATAATTTTGGTCTCATTAATTTAGCAAGCAGTATAAAAGTGGTGGCACAGAAATATAAATAATACTGTAGCCACAGTTAGAAAAATATTACAAAAGATATTGGTGTTTTCAGACGTGGGTTTGCATAAAAACACTCTATGGTCCAACTGAACAGCAAAACTCCATCTGCTTCAAAGAGAGCCAGCATTTCACCTCATGAATCCAGCAGCTGGATTCCTTTCCTGTGTACATATATAGGAATAAACTTTTGTCTATATGATACTCAGGGAAAAAGAATGTGCTCTGAATGCTTGCGTTCAAATATTTTGCATGACTATTCACATCATAAGTGTTCAGTTAGTGCAGTCAGTTTAAACATTAGTGGGTTTAGCAAGAAAGCAGATGGACCTGTATGTGACTCAGGTACCAAAGCACAAATTATGAAAATTTTGAACAAAACTGTAGTTGAATAAACTACACACAGAATAATTTAAATCATTAGCAACTTAGTATTTGCTTTCCTAGGCCTAACTATGTTCTATCCAATTAAGAAAAAAGTTGAACATAATCACCTCAAACTTTTTGTACCACAGTTTTTATTAAAATAATAATATCACTTTTATTAAACTTCAAACTGCATCATGTCCACAAAAAAGAAAACAACAGAGACTACATGTGCAAGTCCAGCAAAATCATGTGAGATGGGAGAGACGCCTAGGGAAAAGAGAACTGATGTTTGCAGCTGTATTCCTAACCAGCCTTGGCAAAGGAGTTGTGTGAGAAAGCCAACACAAGTGTCAAAAGTCTTGAACAATCAGGTGTGGTGAGACTGAAGGCCATAGAGGAAACAGCTGGGTGGCAATGACCTACTGTATTGACATGTATAACCCAAATTTATCTTGGAATCCTTAGCACTTATAGATAGCAACAGGATATGTCACAGTGACTACATGTGTCAATCTAAGTGCCTTCCAGACAGGATGAGAAAGCTGGTGACCCACAGTGCAGCATATGTAAAATACCAAAGAAAGCAATGCTAAAGGCTGCAATCCAGCAGCCAAGGGCAAAAGTTAACCAGGTGATTAATTCATATGTTCCATTGCCTTTTGCAGATAGATATTCATCATTTTTCCCTCAAAAATGAGTGCTGCCTTATATCCAATGATATAAGCATACAAGCAGTATGCTATATAGGCAGATTTTACTCTCAGTTGGAAACTCAGACTAGGGATTAATTACATTTTGATTGAAAGATCTTTTATCTGATCACTGTTATAATGAAACATTCCCAATGTACAGCACTGTATACCACAGAGCCACGTAGGAATATCACGTTTGATTAATATGTTTGCCAACCAAAGAAATCAACCAAAGGTCTATTGGAAACAGCACTCACAAATGGTCAAGCTTTGGGACAACACAGTCTGTAATGCAGAACTTGCATCTGCACAGCAAACCTGAAGAGACATTAACCCTAACAACTCCCTCAAATTTGTGCTTAGAACTACTGCTTAGATAACCTGGACACACTGCTGAGCCTACCAGGCACTGGGAAACAGGGTGGCATGGATCTCCATCACCATGTTGAAGAAAATATGGTGATGAAAATTAGATGAAGAAAAATAGCATTCAATACTTTTAGGCTGATACTTTGAAGTTTACTAGTAAGAAAAGCCTAAAAATAATTTCTTTGTCATAACCACCCACCTTACAGCCCGAACTACTTTGGCAAAAAGATTTCATGAAACTTGCTTAAAAGGTGAATAAAAGAGCATCCTTCAAAAAAATGTGCCTGGAAGAAAATTGGGCAAAGGGCTGCCACTAAGCTTTACTGGGAATGTTGGACTTGTAAGGGGGGAATACAGAAAGGCTGCAGAAATTAGTAACTTCTTGAATGCTCAGCACTTCTGTAAATCCAGGTGGCCAGGGGAGGTTTTCAGACCATCATGTGCACAAACTGGCCTTAGTCTTTAAGCATCATCTTTTAAAAGTGCTCAGTTGCCTCCATTGAGAACTGAAAGAGAGAGATCTAATGGCTGGTAGGTTGTTTTTTGGAGGTTGGTTTGTTTTGCGTTTTTTTTCTTTAAAAAAACAGTCTTTAAGATTACAAGTATTACCAAACCCATGAAACGTGAAATGGCAAATTGGGATCACAGTTTGGGTCCATCTAGCCTGTTACTTTACTCACTAGCACTTCAGCAGTGCTCAGGATCAGATGCCTTGGAAGGATATGACTCCCATTAGGTCTCATGCTAATCACTAATAGTTCCCAAGTGTTTTAAACACTGAAGGCAAGATGCTTTATATCTTTCTCTACACTTTTTTAAAGAATCAAGAAACATCTCTCAGTAGGCAATGTAACTGTATTCTTTTTTTCTGAAAATAGTACTTGCAAATCTAATTTACTTTTCATGCAATATCCATTAAAGAACAACATTAAAGAGGAAATATAAAGAATATTTTCTATTAAAAATAAGCTAGCAAGCAGGAATCACATTGTGTTGAGAAGTTTTATTATTATCTTCATGTTGCACTCATGTCATAGAAAAGGGCTGTTCATCACTTCTGGTAATCAAGAGATGAACAGTCTGCTCCTTCTTTATATTTCTATATAGCATGCCTGAGACCACCAATGCATCATCTTTGGAAGGCAGGGAGAGGTGATACAAAAAACTCCAAGGGAAAAATTAAGTGACATGACCAAAATCTCATGGGGAAATATGTGGCAGGGATTAAAAAGGAAACCAAATGTTCAGAATCCCAACCCTGTGCTTTAACCACAAAACCAACTTTCTTCACTAATACAGAGTTAACCCAGTAACTAAAAACAAAGGAAAACCAAGTACATATATTATGTGTATCTTGCCACTTTAACAACTCTGATGACACTCAAGTGTCCTCAAACTAAATAAGAAGCAACTACAAATATATGTTTAATCCCAGTGTGGTAATCAGTTCCACAAACCAAAAGTACTAGAAAAGCAAGGGAAAGTAACCTCACATAACACTGCTTGCTGAAGCTGTTAAACCACACATGCAGCCGTAACGTACTGACTGAAAGATCTACAGGAATATATACTACTGACAAGAAGGGACTCAATACTTATGTTCAAAACATGAAAAATGTTTTTAACTACAGCAGAAAGAGTAGTAGAAAATCAAGCAGAAGTTTTTTAATTGTTAATTAACGCTCAAAAAGAACCCTCTTACAAAAGAAAAAACCCTAAGCAGTCTAAAAAACATTGTGGCATCCTACTTCAGACAAAACTTTTTTTTTTTTAAATCACAATGAATCAGAGCTAGATAGGGGCTAGGAAGAAGCTATTTTTCAGAAGAGAAAAACACAGGTACTTTTCACTGAGAAGCTGTTTTTCTGGTTGAGCAGTTCTGCAGCAAGAGTAACCAGACCATTTGAAAAGTGAAAAGAAAATCAATTACTTGTTTTTATTTTAAAAGAGCCTCCCTGTGGGAATAGGTGTGGGCGTGAGAGCTCTTTTTAAACTTCATAATATAACATGAAGCAGCCAAGATTTTTTTTTTTTAAAGTACTGTCATGTCATTGCTCTGCTTACTGGGTGCCGGAATGATTTTTCTCTACTTATGATTCTACTGATCCTTATCAAAATGCATCTGTGAAGCATTTAACACTAACATTTAAAAACAGAATATTTATTCAAACAGCAACACTGAGCAAAACAAATTTCCAAGGCTGCTATGCGACTTCACTGATGACAGCAAAAATCTATTTACCCAGCTACCCCTGAGTTCTGCATGCAGTACATTTCTATCAGATTTTTGTCTGAGCAAATCAACTTTTTCTGAGAATTGAGATCCGCAGGTAAAGTTTACAACTAACCTTGCTATCTTCGATCTCCTGGGTTTTTCCTTGAAGCGTTCTCCTCTCTCCAAAATCACAGGTTGACTTTAACGTAAGCTGACAAGAAAGCATTGAGCTCTCCGCCCCAGTAAGCTCCAAAGACTTTGGTGAGTACTGCTGTGAGCCGGCGGGGCCAAGGTTGGGTATCGGGAGGGCAGTGTGAACAGGCTTTGACCCTACGGCTGGCTGTCTTAGCTTGGAGGCAACCCCAAGTACAGGCATGGCTTCTATAAAAGTATCTTCTTTCTGCCAAAGAAAATGCTCCTGACCTCAGTCTGGTAGACTCCAGCTTCAGCAATTCCAGAACAAATACTTTAAACAAAAGTAGCAGTCATCTTTTCAAAAACGTCTTAAAACAATAATATTACGAGTTTCACAAGGAAGCAAAACTTTTCCTTCATCTCTCCCCTTCTCCCTCGCAGCCACTCACACGCGCTGCTCAGTGAGTCAGTGGCTCTGTAAAACTAAACACTCCTTTGGGGCGTGAACTTTTCTTGAAGGTAACTGCCACAGAGCTGCCTGTCTGGGATTAAAGAACTCATAAATTCGCTTTCTCTTCTTCCTACAGCATTCCAGGTCTGTGCGTTAAGTGAATGAAGGACGGGAGAAAAGGAAGGAGAGAAGAGATGAAACCTCCCCGTACTCCAACTGTCAAAACAGCTCCGAGACCACAACACTGGAAGCAGAGACCTCTTCCTGACTACATAAATAACCAGCCCACATCTTAAAAAAAAACAAACCTTTTTTTTTTTCTGATTTAAAAAAAAAAAAGGACCTGAGTAGTGGCCAAAGCAAACAGCTGTTGGAAGAGTTTTTATCCCGGAAATAATCTCAGCAATGAAGCTGTTTGTCTGATTCCTGGCTATTTTTCACTGCTGACAACCGTGAGCTACGGTGTTTCATTCCCTGTTCCTCCCGTGAAATCAGGTTAAAATCGTGCAAGAGCATGGCTAGGAACAGACGCTGAATCACAGTGTGGGTAACGTCTGTCTGTGCTATGAAAAATCCATACAAAAACACAGAGCAGGATATAGGAAAATCACGAGCATTGTTAGAAGATTTAGTCAATACAGCTTTTCAGAGTTCTTTTTTTTCTTTCTTTCTTGGTGGTGGTGCTAACGTCATCTAGTCAATGTTAACACTTCCCTTTCTAAAAACATTTAAAGCTCCATGAAGTCCATGTCCAACGCATCATTTCTGCTTGTTGCTCATAGAAATATTCTTACTGGCAACCTCAAATCCTTGTACATGGAAATACAAGACAGATAGGCAAGCAGAGCAGGCTATAAAATGAGTCACGATGGACAGTCCATATTGCTGAGCAGCATAAACGCTTACTTAAAAGGACAATGTAAATTCCTTTGAGAGCCTATAGCAGGGGATCCCATTTTAAACTGTGATGTAAGGAAAAAAATGGGCAGAAACGCCACACCATTAAACTCTTATGGGATTTTATCACCCAGCATTATGGACAAAAATGTTCCACATGTTTTTCTTGTTATCTCTTCCAAAATGAAACATAGAGAGATAGGATGACCTGAATCCTATTCTGCCACTAATATCCTACATGGTATTGACTACGCCTTCTCTGAATAGCATGTACTATTAACATTATAGATGTAAGCACAACAGAAAATAAGAGCCTTCTGGACTTTTAAGTTCTCAAATTAAGGATGGCAAGAGTTAGAAAAAGCATTGAAAAGAAAACAGTAAATGAGAAGCAGACTAAAAGGATCCTCTTAAATCACCCTTTGAAATTATTTTGCAGACCAAAACTGTAATACAGTGTTATCCTCTATCTTTCAGTTACAGAGATCACACTGACACAGTAGTTAAAAATTCAACTCTCTGTATTGACCTATAAACTATCCCATTCTTGTTTGCAGTTTGTAGGAGTGAATCTGACCTGGGTTAGGAATCTCCTGAGTTTTGAAGTGTGTGTATGGAGGATCAGCAAACCCGTTTCAGCATCCTCTGCTTATCTTCTCTTTGGTTTTGCCACCATTAACAGTAGCCGCAATGGGCTTTATGCAAGACTGCATAGAGGTAACTGCTCTGCATTTTAGACAAGTTCAGCCCACAGGATCCACCACTCTGCTCCGACGAGTGGAATATTCTTGTTTGGTGTGACATTTCAGGTCTTGTGCAGAGCAAAGGGGAAGAAAGCTCTTTGTGCGGTCCGCATTTGTTCTCCAGCATCATAAAGCACTGTGGCTGTGTAAGGAATTTAGGTTTCTGAGGCACAACTGTTAACAGTTAACGCTTTAGAAAGTGAGCATATGCAAAGGCTGAAGCGGACTGCAGGAAAAGAGGGATTTATCTCTTGCAAGGTTTGAGGAGATGAAAAATCCTCATGAGGACTGTTAACCAATGATCAAGACAAAGAATAAACTAGAGTCATGAGACAGATACGTTCTTAAAAAGAACTTTGCCAAAAAAATGTAATTGAATCTTATTACTTCTCAGGGTTATAATTTTACGAAGTAATGCATTATGGTAATCTTGCTGTTCTTCTTTTGAATACGAATGATGAGGTCATGATACCCACAGTCTCTTTTGCAACCCATTTTCCCAGCACAGAAACCCTAAATGTAATAAGTAAGCAAGCTTACTAGGAGAGAGTCATCTGTAATACATAACCAACAGGATTTGGAAACAATGATGTGAAGCTGGTGTTACTCTTTCAAAATAATTATTACTCTTTCAAAATAGTTATTAATTATATTATGACTTTTAAGCTAGTACCAGGTCAGGGCCATCAACTTCAGAACCCCATTTAGCTAGAATATTTACAATGATAAAATCTAGAAGTACTTCTGGTCTACCGAAGACACAGAGAAGAATCTACAAGATTATTTGGAGGAATCAGGAAAGGTAATGGACGAAAACAATAATAATACTCTATAGGTAAGAATGTGGTTACAAGCCTGGTTGCAAGTCTGGTCTTCCTTTTTTTGTTTTCTCTCATTCTAATTCTAAGCAAAAGATAAATAAACAAACATCTGCTATCCTTAGAAATCACTTAGCTACATTTTTCGCTTGAAAGGCTTTTGTGTACCTCATGATGAATGTGGGTTTTATGAAGGATGTCAGGGGAAAAGAGTATTTAACASCTAAGCTTCAGTAGTGTTTTCCATGCAAACAGGAAAGCACAGGATAAAGCATCTGTGAACAACATGCATGAACTGGCACCAGATGCAGGTGCTGGTGGTGGACCTGGACAGGCAGGGGATGGCACCACAGGCAGAAGGTGTCTGGGCCCACAAAGATTCTTTAAAGGGAGGAACAGGGCATAATTGTGGGGAAAGGGCAAAGCTCGAAGCTGCAAAGAAGGGCGCCTTGTTAGGCATCGCACTGGCAATGGGAGGTTGGTGGGATTGTCCTTGGTAGCTCTGGGGTGGGGACTTAAGTGACCATCAAGCAGGGCTGCCAGGGAGAATCCAAAGAAGGAATAAGGATGATTTAGATATGTGTGAATAGTGTCCAAACAGAAAGAAGGCATATCTGTGAGAAACCAGGGGTGGAGAAATTGCAAGCAGTGGCTATAACCTGGGGTTACATGAAATCAAAGACACCACCAGACTGCCTGGCATGAGGGACAAAAGTATTGTTGGCAGGATAGAGAAAGTAGTGAGCAAAAAGATATGGCTGACAGAAACAAGGGACACATATCTTCACTTGGTTACATGAAGCTGAGAGCCATATCTGGAAAGGGATTGCAAAGAAACAGGTCAGGCTAAACATTGTACAGAGAGAGGACCTGTAGGTTTCTAATTTTCCCGCTTAGACATTCAGCTTAGACATCCTCAAGCCAGGCAGGTAGGGGACATCATCTGGATTCAGGATGCAGGAGGATGAGCACAGATCTTGACTGAAGCCCTGACACAAGGGAAATGATGAAGTTGTGCAGGAAAGGTTAGAGAGTTAGGAGGAAGCTAGAAGACAACTGAGCTGTGGAAAAAAACAGAGTGCAACATTTCAAGTGGGATGTTAGGTAAGGAGATAAAAGTGGAAAGAGAGACCAACAAACGGGAAAACAGAGCAAAGGTCAAAACACAATTCTTAGTAGTCTTGTCAACAGTAGTGGCAGTTCCAGTGAAATGTTGAAGGCAGGACCATTCCTTTAGCTAATAACGATTAAAAATGATGACAATCTGGCTATAAAGCATGACTCTGAAAGCGTCAAGCAATCAGTGTTTTTACAGAAATTATGAGTTAGATGAATGATCTGTACCTCAAAGTAAGACAGTATGTATGCATTCAGTATAATAATCCCCACATCCCAGAAGAAGCTGTAATATTTATTTCATATAACAAGAGTAAACACACCTGAAATCCAAGCCACCTCATAAAAGAAGGTATCTGTCAGTTGTAAAATTAAGGTGAATTTTTGTTCTCAAGACTTAACAGGAACAACCATTCACAGCACAACACCCTAGCATAAATTTCCTTTCCTTTATCGCATCTGATACCAGAACGAGTCCCATGAAGGCTGCTCCCCTTCTGTACCCCCAGCCCTTAGACAAACTGCTCGCACGAACTGAACAGACAGCTGGCAGTGTCTCCCAGACCACAGGAAATATCAAGAGTGGGGACACCTGCCTCAAAAGTGGAGCCAAGAGATTTGTTTGCTCCTTCTGGTCTATGATCTTCGACAAGGAAGCTGTTGCATGTGTCCAGGGTCAAACAGGAAATGTCAGGGGTCCAGAGACTGCAGAGGTCTGTTCTGAGCTGTTTCCCTACTTCATCCCACTGGTGTAACAGCTGTGTCTATAGCTTACGTGAGCCGGGCCAACTTCTGAACAAGCTTGAATGTGCTGATACGATCACACGATTTTGTGCGCACTGATTGCAGTTTGAGCAGAAAGTTTTCCCCAGCTGGGGACCGAGAACTCTTGAAAAGGCAACCAACAATACTAAAATACTGAAGGTACCTGAAACGGCTTTTATGATTTATTTAATAAACCCAGGTAAGCTAGGTTTAAACTTTTATTATGCAAGTAAGAAGCACGCCGCGTGTCTGTTTGTTGTAACAAAACATGTTCAGTCTGTCAGATAATGATGAGACAAATTGTTCAGCTCTGACTCATGTTCACAGCATAATTCTACTGACATTAATTTTGTTATTACAAAAGTCAGGTGAATCCATTAGTCTCAAGGTAAGACATGTAACAAGTATTTAATCCTATCTGCAAGTATGTAATGCTTACTGAGTAAGCTGCCATTGTTTTTCTTAACAGTTTGGAATTCCCAAAGATATATAATCCAAAGCCCAGTTACAGTCACAGAAAAAGGTGCATCCGGCTTCCTAAAGGAAATCCTTCTGCTTTGGCTGAATGTTTGGGGAAGTTTTTCAAAGAGGACAACTTTTAAATAAGGATATCGTTTTATCCTCTGAACAATTTGGCCCTTCAAAGCTCAGCCAGGAGTTTATGGTTTTGAATGCATTAACCGATAGAAGTGACCAGATCTTCTATAATTTTTATTCATGCTGTACATTTGCAGCATCTTCTATCAGATAGTTTCAAATCTTTATGCATAATTTAGTACCATACCTCCTTCTGAAGTATGTAACATATATTAAAATATAGTCAAGCGGAACCATGAGGCTAAATGACCTTCCCAAGTCTGTATGGGGCCTCAGTACTCTCTTTCTCAAGTAGGGATTTTTTTTGGTTTATACATCTGTGTGGGTTAAAAATTATAATTATTTCTCTTTGTTACGCACTGTATTTAATCATGAAGTATTTGGCTCAAAGGAATCAAGCTTAAATACTATAGGATTGGGAAATGTAAACAAAAATTTTGTAGGGATAGGAAAGGACTAATAGCAACTGAACACACTATGTAAGTATTTACATACTGACCTACTGACTAGACCATACAGCCAGCTGCTAAAGCTTAATGAAAGCATCAGCTTTCCTCTTTGGGAGGTGGAAGAGGAAAAGAAAAAAAAAATGGATAATCCATTTGTTCCTTCCTAAGTAAATGAACCAAACAACAAATGTTGAAGACTCTCAAAGCTGCTGTTAACTGCAGCTAACAAGGAAAACCCCCCAGTTATTGCAATCTGCATAAACTGGTCTGAAAGATTATACTGATCCTAAGAATCGAAGTGCCAGCTCTTCTTTCCTTTCTTCCTTGTTTCCTCAGTTTCTCATTTACAAACCCTCTCCAGGGCGCAGTGTGCCATAGCAGGCACACTGGCTTCTCCAGCATCCTTCTGGCCACTGGCAAGTACCTTCTCCCTCTTGCATTTCTGCTCTCTTCCCCATCTGGCTTTCTGTCTCTGAAAGGATTTCTGGCTTTGTATCACCTTTGGTGGGCCATGGTGAGTTACTGATTTCAGCTCCTGCTTGCCCTATATCTTTCTGTCTTAGAGTGCATTACAGGTACATGACTTCAGTGCTGCATTGCCAAAGGAGCATTTCCCTCACTTCTCAGGGCATTTAAGAGTGTTCCAGGTCTCTCTAGAGTTACTGGAGAAATGTCTAAGGTAGACACCACACAACCAGGCATTTCTAGAATGCATGATTAAGTTCTTAAGGGATAACATTACTTTCAGTGGAAGTGGTAAGGAACAGAATTCCTGGCTTGTTTTTATTAATGTTATTAACGGAAGCAGCTTTGCTCCATTTGAAATTTTGACCAAGGTTTAAATTATCTTTTGTTCCCCCCCCAAAATGGTCCTAATAAATTCTCTCCAATCACTGCTGCTCTCAACACAGATCCCCTTAGAACAAAATTCTCCCAGTGTACATAACACAACCCTAAAATCCTGATGGAATATTTTATGATGCTAAGGAGACATTTGTAAGTCCTAATTAGATGAGAAGGAAGTTGGCAATATTTGTGGGTTAATCAAAGCTGTTCTGACTCTTGATACTAAGTGTGAACTGTTCAGAGCTTTCATCCAAAATTTCTTCGGAGAATAAACTTACTATGAAATTTTCTAAGGAACTGTAAAAAATAACCCATTAAGATAAAGAAACTGAGACTAAACAGGAATCTGCTGATATCTGCCATCAGGTAGCTGGCAGAGTGGCAAACCTATGCTTTCATCTGCTGGAAAGGGAAACTTTCCTCTTACAAACACTGTTGATCTGATAGAGGGTTTCAAAATCATAGCTATGCTGGCACTCACTTCGGGATTGTAGTGAAAAACTGCTCCATAAGGTTCCCATTGGTCTATTAAAAAAAAAAAAAAAAAGCAACTTTAAAAAAAAAAAGCTTAGAAACATCTGCTACAGTCATGAGCAGACTCTTGGCCAAGTGCGGCAACAACAGTAAGAGACTTTGAAGTCAATCAGCTTTGCTATCACCAGCAGATACCCCTGCAGTCAATGGAAATTACTGCACAGAGAGTTTGGGAGATATGAAGAAAACTTGCTCTGCCAAAAGTGTATATAGACAGCAGTGAAGAAAAGAACAATTTTTTTTAATAATCATGAAAATGGTTAGGAGTGAAAGGTTAGCAATAGGTGTTTCAAAAAAAAATAGAAGACTACATTAATACTTGAAGAATACTTCATGAAAACAAAGATGGATAGATTTTCAGGGACTAGCTTTGATATTTGACCTTAAACAAGTGTGAGCTGCACTGCAGCTGGAGGAGCACTTCTGACTCACAATCTACTGTCTGCTTCCTTCTTGCTTTGAGACTGTAGTCATTCAATGCTGGCTTGCATCACCCACAATTTATAATACCTGCTGTGCTAGCTATGCCACCTCTACCCATCTGCTTCCCTGTACCTTGATCTAAGTCGCAACTATTGCGTAATATTGCCTGTTATTCCTCACTGCTTATCAGTGAGGTGATATTTATCAGCTTATCAGTATAGGTGAATGATCCAAGCCATGTTTTTGGTTTCCTGTTGGTCTTTGCAGATAGTCATTGTAACTAATTTTGATATCAAGTAAGCCTTCCTACAATGCCCACATTATTTTCATTTTCTTTAACCACATAAATATTTCATATTTATTCTATATTTCCTGTGATTTGCACTAATTCGGGAGATACTGACAGGCATTTCAAAGGCAAGATTTCCTATGGCAAACTTAACATCTCAACATAAAGTATGGACAAACATTGTAGTTCTTGGTGAAGACTTAAAAGGTCACCATTACATCACCTTCCCTGGCACAATTCCCATTGGAAAATCTGGCATTTACCTTACTCTGATGCTGGACGGGTGTACTGGGTGAAGCATTATGCCCCATGGCAGTGTTAGGTGTACAGTTGGACTTGATGATCTTAAGAGTCTTTTCCAACCTAAATGATTCTGTGATTCTATATGGCCCACTTCCATACACTTTCCTTGCACATCTTCTATTGCCAATGGTCAGAAGCAGGATACTGAGTGATGGATCCTTGCTCTGACCAGCACTGCCATTCTGGATCTCGAGTTCTTAGGTGAAGAACAGATATTGTAAAGTACCTTGAAGTCACGCTAGGATTTTTGTTTTGTTTTGATAAGCAGACATGCTCTTTCTGCCCGTGTCTTTGTGCTATTTGCCTGCTCTAACTGAGGAGTTATGATAACACTATACAGAGCCCACATTTTTTAGCAGCGTTTCTTCACCAGGGCTTATCACCACACTCACTGTGGCTTCCTGCCTTTGGCTTGTGCTTGGCCAGCTTGGAGCTCTGGCAGAGATGGTCACTTGTCTCTACCTCCAAAATATTAAGCAGACAAGCCTTGTGTGCCAATGAATGAAAAACCTTGACCATGTATGATTTAGCTGTAAGTGGGTGCTCTTCTCTTTCAAATAAAAATTGGCCTAATGCACATACTAAAAATCTCAGCCGTCTGCCTCTATCTCCTGTTGGCCATATGTGAACATTTCCTACAGTTAGCCTTGAAAGCTTGTGCCTTGCTCCATTCTGCTGTGATCAGAGCGTGCACCAGGCCAACTGCTGAAATGGATTCTGTATGTCACTAGACCAAACCTTCCCGTTTTTTGATCAATAGGTGTCAAGGATGAACTGCTGTTTCTCATTACCGAACACCTCCCACCTATACTACACCATATACCTCGTGCCATCTTAACAGAAATCTAATAGTACATTACAATAGCAGCTTTTCAGGTCAGCAAACTATATTTTCTCACCGCCACTCTGTCTATAGATGCATGATTTTATCTTGTGTGTGTATCTTTATGTACATATGAATACACATGTTTAACATGTCTGACAGTCATTTATGCCCTTTGAGCAATTCACCTGGGTTGTTTTATCTTTCACAAAAAAAGAAACACTCAATAGCACACAGCTGTCAAAAATAACTTCAAATCCTGCAGATGTTAGATGCTTCCTTCCTGCTTCTCAGCATACTGGGGAGAAATATTACCTTACAGATGTGGCATGTTAAAAAAAAGAGGAGGCTATGATTATTTATTATATTGGACTTACCTTCAAGTGCAAGAAAAGTGCTAGATGGGAGACAAATGATAAAACTCCTCTCCCAGCTTTCATCCATCAGTGGGGCTTTTAGAACTGACATATGTAACAAGCATATGGCAGCCATAAAAGCAACATCAGCATTCACAAATTAAAAAATAAAATAGAAAGCCAAAATAATTTTGTTCCACCTACAATAACCCTAGGATGAGCTATGAAGAAAGCACAGTTTTATCAAAACCAGAAGGGAGACTAAACTGGTTACTTAGCTGGAGCATCCAGCTAAATAAATACCACTAGCTAAAAATCAGCAAATACTAAGTTAACAGCCACTAGTGAAAACGTCAGCAGTGGCATGCACACCTTCACTGGTGACAGAGACCATTATTTACAGAAAATGTCTTCATTACGAATTCATGTAGCATCACAGCCAACAGTTCAATAACTTTGTTGATAGACCCAGAAAGATTTTCAGCTGCTGCAAAACTGCATAATTCCAGCTACTCCTGTCAGCCAAGTCTGAGACACACTAGTACAGTCTCACTCTCTACGATTAGAAAAGGTATAATTAGATTCCACATATTATTCCTTTTTATTCCTTTATTGTTTTCTTTTACTCTCTTTGAAAGTCTTATTTTTCATTCCATTCCCTTCCCTGTACCCAGTGAGAGAATCTTCTCCAGAATAAGAACAAGATGTGCAGGCAGTATTTTTATTTTCTTTTCAGAAACCATCACAGCATGGCATTACAATTTCTTCAGTACAAACCACCTGAGCAACACTGGGATCTGTAACTAGCAGAGTATTCAAAAGCCCACTCTGACAACCTGTCAAAAGATTCTGGTCTTTTCTGAAACCTACTTTAATTTAGGAAAGACCTCTCCCTTTCCCAGATTCCCACAATATGGGATTTTGATTCTGACTCTCTTTTCCCTCATACTGTTCTCCTCTGGTTCCCTGAGCCCTCTCACTGCCCTTTGCAAGTCTCTACGCTGTATTCCTTCAAACTATAATCTAGCAACTTTTGCTTACATCGCCCTGCTTCCTTTTGGCCTTCTGTGAAGCTTCTTGACTCTACCATATCTGAGCACTTTCACTCTGCCTTACATGATAAAACTGAAGCAGCCCAATGCCTAATGCCATGGGATGCTACTGCAAGGAATAGGACTGTATGCTTGCTTCGATATATTAGCTAAAGAAGAAAAAAGAAAAAGAAGGAAAAAAGAGAGATACACAATGTGCAGTCTGCTATCTGACCTGGAAAAGGTTTCTTTCTGTGATTAGAGTTTGAGTTCCAGGCTAGTTATGTTCKGGCCAAATTGATTTTCCCACCCTTACAGAACTGAACTCTGTTCCTCATTATATGGGTGTAAATCTGCAGCAAAAACTTTGAACTTCCAATGAGTAATTCTAGATTTATGCCAGAGTAATTGAGAGCAGAATGTAGCCTCTTGGTTGCTCATAAATATTACACTGTTTAAGATTTCTATCCTCCAAAACACTTGTGAACATTCCAGTTCTTTACCCTAACCCTCTTTTTTCCTTTAGGCTATCCTACAAGTTGACATCATAAATATTTGGAATTTTCAACACAAATCATGTTTGGAAATATTTTACTTTCAAATCAAGGGAAAATGTAACTACTGRGAATGTAAATATCAAGAGAAGCTTTTTTTCCAGAGAAAATCTTTAAGAACAATACAGAAGAAACATTTTTCAGTGCTGACACAGGCAGCAGGCATGACTGTCCAGCTCTTTTTCAAGTCTGCAGAACTTTTTATTATTATTATTATTTTATTAATTTCTGGACTGCTGAGTGTGAGTTTGATTAGCAGGCAGCTCAAAAAGTTCTCTAAATCTATATTTTTAAAACTGTTACACAACTATTTTGTAATCATTCAACTCGTTACAAATAAAAATCATTTCAATAAAGTGTACTTTCTATGCTTTAGGTAAACTTTATCCCTGGTATAAGTTTAATTAATTCCAGTGAGTTTTCATCCAGCAGGAAAGAATTTATTTTTTATATTATATGCCAACAATTTGTTAGATTTAACAAAATATGAATCCTTCTTATGTTTTAACTTCTGTTTAAAAATGTATCCCACTAGGTTTTTATTTGAAACAATTTTGCTGCTAAAGCCACCCTTTGTTTGCTGTCCAGAGAAGCCAGCAGGGTCACAGAGATATGGCTGCGCATGCTAGTGGCTTCTACTTCTAACACCAAAGTACCTGGAGCTCAGAAATTTCAACATTGTCCAACTGGGACTAGAGAATTGCTTTTCTTTGATCTGGGATTTCAAGAGTCCCACACTTTCCCCCCCTTTGATGAAAGACAGTTGGTTTCAATTAAAAAAAATAAAAACATTCCACAGGAGCCTTTCCCAACAGGAAACAGAGTTAAAGTGAGTCAAACCTTAGCACCATACCTTTTGGATCATACCCTCAGCTGGATGTGAATATCCCCAGTCATTTCAGACTTCAGCTTAGGCCACCTCAAGTTCTCACTAATTATATCTGGATTGACATGGTACAAATGAAAGCAAAATCTTACAGACGAACTATTCCTTAACATGGCTTCCAAGCTAGGCTGTTGAAAGGCTAGAATTTTAAAGGTCTCTGAGTAATCAATTCTCACTGATTTCAATGAAAGGGAGGGGGAAAATCCATTCCTAATTGCAGTGGTCTCAGCGAACCCAAGAACCAAGCCCAATAATTTCCACAAAAATCTTTCCACAGACAGAAATCTTTCCATAGACTTCAATGGCCACGTCTGCTCAATAGTTCTCACTCAAGGACTCTGAGGCTGGGATTATATTATTCATTTATGTAAATCAGTTCAAAGAAAATGTAGAAATTAGTGGGGATGGTAGAAACTTTAGGACCATTATGAGATTTGCTTAAATTGGCAGGCCAAACTATTCAGCGTCACTTCTATGAACTCTTTGAAACAAATCTGGCCTAAGCAGAAGCTCTTCTGAACTGATTAAAAAAATTATCAAGGTTGGTTTTAAAAATTTATTTATTCAAATTCCCTTATTCTACTAGCAGCCAAGTTGAAGTCAAAACTCATCTGTGATCGGAAAAATATCATTTGAATGGCAGTGGGTTATGTAAAGGCTGAGACTTGTTGCCCAGAACTAAATCCGTGAATGTTATATTCAAAGTGCCAGTCTGAGAAATCAGGAAAGGATTTAAAACCTGAAAGCCTCAGATGCTTTTAAAATTACWTTGAATCAATATAAACATGTTGGTTTTCTCCTTTCCTGAATGTCACTGAGAGAAGCCATTGGTTTTTTGCAATGACACCCACAATATAAGCAAAACCTCTATTCCCAAATGTCTTCCAACTTCCAACTCCCACGCCCCAGAGTTTTGACCCTAAAGACAGGAGTCCTAAAGTCTTTCTGAAGTCTATTAGAAATGTTCTTATAGCTATTGATTTTCTATAGATAAGACTGTGCTATAATGGCAATGGAAAGCAGTAGCAAACCTGAATACTCTTTTTCTGTGTGTTTCTGTAGTAGATAAGAGTCATAGCCACAGACCTGGACACAAAGAGCTGTACAGAGAACAAAAAAGAGCCTGTCCTCCCCTAAGGAACAGCGGGGGTGAGAGATGTCATCCGGATTTTGCTGGTGATTCCTCACCGTTGCCTAATATGCCAGTCTGTTAGAAGAGATCTGAACTACGAAACAGGAGAAGACTGGTAAGCCATCACAGCTATGATGCAAAGAAAATGATTGTGAGTGATTATGATCTTTTAGCCAGTAGAATGCAGGTGGACCAGACTAGATACTCAGAAAAACTATCTATYTGTAGGAAAAGCAAGATGGTAGATTATCTGTCCGTCCATCCATCCATCCATCCATCTATGTCAAAAATGTTATGAGAGCCTGGTCATTCATTATCTTGATGATAATTTTATTCATATACCTATGTATTGAACAAGCAAACAGTACTACTGTATTCTTATGCTTACAGTAAGGGGCATTTATGAGTCATGACTTGGATTCTATGACAGTTTCATCATTACCCATTCTACTGTCCTTCAGCTGATCAATGTAGGAAAAAATCCAGATTATTATGCATAGCCCATGACCACATTTCAGTTAAAAATCCTATGACTTAAGCTGCCTTCTAATCCTTCTAAAGCCCTTAATTATATAGATTTGAAAATGTAGCCTATAACTATTATGTGCCCAGACTGAAATTAATACTTGCTTTTCTTTCCCCTTTTAAAAAATTCCTTACTTGCCATCATTTCTTTACTTTAAAGATTCTATACTAAATCCAAAGTTTTATTAACAAGCAGCTCTTAAAGAGGAGAACTGAAAGTCACCAGATATTTTTTCTGCTTGTAGCACAATCTATTTTGAAAGAATCAGTGTGTCTATAGTTTGTTAGATGTATGCATAAATTACTGTACTTAATGTTCTATTTTTAATTTTCTTTCTCATATTAAGTCAAAGATGATGAGTATAGATTAAAATACACGAGTTCAATTATAGTGAAATAAGCTAAGGCATACAAGTAGCCTTCAGCTGTACACTAGCGTAATGTACTTCCTAAGGATTTGATCCTGCAGCTCTACCATTTACTCAATTCTCATTGCCATCAGAAGGAATTCAATCATCAGATGCAGGCTATAAAGAAATATCCATTTCAAGCCATTAAGCGGAGCTTGCAAGTTGACGCTGGTGGGAGTTGTGCAGATATAGGACAGTAGCTGGCTCTGAGGTTTTTGATAATTTGTTCACCAACCTTTGAAGCACAAAAGCAGGAAAGGAAACCGCATGAAATATTAAATCATCCCACATTTCTAGGAAGGTTCTGAAACAATTAAAAACTACTGCTATAATGTATATATGTTAGTTGGTTCTCCAAGAAAGCCAGAAAAATTGTCATAGAAGGAATAAACTTTCCACTTACAAGTATAACAGAAGAGTACATGTTTGGTTGTTATTCACTGGGCAATACAATACATATTGGGCACTTAATAAATAACTGTAGAAGCATGGGCTGTTCTATTTCAGGCAATGGTGATTTCATTGGGAAATTAATTTAGATATTCCTCCAACTTTGAAGCCATGCAACCATCAGAGTTTTAAATTTGGAGTGGGACTTGACAAAGAGAATTTGTAAAAATATGAGGAGAAAGATGGCAACAAAGGAAATGTTTCAATAAAAACTAGATAAAATATATTTAGAAAATCTACATTTCAGCCTGAAAACTATTAAGAGCAAATTATTCCTTCTTTACTTTTAAAAGTATTTTTTACTTCTACTTCTTGTCTGTAACTACTTTGTTCTCTTTCAAAATTCTTCTTTCAAACTGACCTGTTTAAATTGCGTTTTAAATCAGGCAGTGATCAATTTCAGTGATTAATTACAGCCAAAAAAGTACTGAAAAACTTATGTCTTCACCACATTTCTTCCAAATATTTAACTCTTAGTTTTGAAAGTGTTTAATTTCAAAACATTCCAGATGTTTTACTTCAGGATGTAAAAAAAACCATTTAAAACATACTAGATCAAACAAAATATTTTTCTCTCTCTAAAACAATTTAAAAATTTTAAAATAGATTTGCACAGCTGTAGGGCAAAAGAATAATAGCTGATGTTGGCAAGCAGCTGTTGTGCAACACACATGTTTCACAAACGAATCATAATTGTCTCTCTTGAAACTTGTGCTCCCCCATCTGTCTGTTGTATCCGTTACAGAGAGGAACACGTCTCTATCAAATTATGAACTACATTTTCTATTATGTTAGAACACATGTCTAAACTTGCACAAAGCAAACCTATCAAATTACTTCCCAGACAGCTGYCCTTCCTGCAAAAGATGCTTGACGTCTTAGTGGAAGAATAATATTGAAAAACCATTGAGGCTGCAATTTGAAGCCTACTTCTTCAACTGTTTGACCAACGTTAGCCCATGGAATAGTTATTTAATTTTAGACAGGGAGACAGCAGGTCTGGGGAGACAACTGAATGTGGCAAGGGAGCATGTGAGAAGAGCAGCAGAAGTCCTAGTTAAGACCTGGTCTGTACTGACAGAAAGGAATCACTCCAGGGAGTAAGAGGATTAAAGGAGTAGAAGGGATTTTGCCTATTCTAGGACACACACAAGTAGGGATTCATCTCATGCACCTTTATAGACCTAAGTCTGAGCAAGCCAGCCCCAGCTGTAATTATGCTCGACAGACAGAAAATAGAGTCTGGTTCGAGGATGAGACTAATCAACCTCCTGAGATGCCTATTTCCTTCCACCGACCATACTGTGAGCCTCCCTTAGATATGACCGGATTTCAGATGCTCAAGGTTACAGTTTCAAGTTATAAAGAATGTTGCAAAGTTACAAAGAAACACTGAATTAAACTATTCATACCTTTGTCCTCCTGCCCCCATCTTCATTCCCACTTCCATGTCACAGCCCTCTGCCCCTTGGCAGTGCCAATCATGCTTATGAATTGAATGGATCCATTTTTAAACAAAACCAAGCTTTTTTTTCCAAGGACTTTTTTTTTTTTTTTTTTTTTTTAAGGGTAGAATAAACTGCCTAATCTGACTCCATCATAGCCCATAACTTTTTGTAAAGAATGGAAGATGTGGCTTCAGATCATGTCTTGTAGAAGACAGAATTAAACTTGGACTGGCCGGAACCAGGACAAACATCCCAAGCCCTGCATTCTGCCTAAAAAAAGTCCCCATGCCACTGGCAGTTTGGTGAACATAATAATATTTTTGTTTGTTTGTTTTAATTATCCATGTCAAAACCAAATGTTTTGTACTCCTGGGACTGTACATTTCTAAAAGGTAAAACCACCTTTTTTTTTTCACTTTTTTTTTTTTTTTTCTTCTTCTTTTTCATTTGCTTGCATTGGCAAAAAAAGACTGACAGTATATTCTGAGTCAATCTAAAGTCAATCTCAAGTTCAATAACATGAGCTTCTTGTTACATTCCAATTATCCAACACAACCTAAATTTTGGTGCCATGGGCAGGAGCATCCTACATCACTAGTCATCAAAGATGTGTTCTGAGACTGGGACTGTGCACCGGTCCCATATGTACAGATGGTGACTATGTTCCATCCACAGCCAGCTGAGACGGGAGCAATTGGTCCCACTTGCCACAGACAGGGGATCCCTTGCATACACTTAGACTGCAAGTTCTTTAAGTCAATAGCTCATATTATATATTTCTAAACAGATGGCTCCCAAACTTTCTGGATAATTCTTAGCCTATAATACTGCTGCAGACTTCCATGTACCCTCATTATTAAACTAAGAATCAGACACAATACAGATATTAAAGGCCAGCACTGAACACAACCCTGGCTTTGCTGTAACCTCTGTGATAAGCTGAGAACTACAGTTCTGCATCAGGTAGCACAATGAGACCTGTTTCACTTAAGCACAACACTAAGACCAAACAGCAATAAAAAGACAATGCTATTATTTTATTCTTCACCATACATATGGGATCATTCAAGTGGTGAATACCATTAGAAATAACAGTAGTGGGATAACAGAATCGTGCTATTGCAAAATTCCTGTGGAGGAAAAATTAATCTCATAGAGTGTAAAATCAGTATCAAGTCTCAACAACTTTTGTACATACCCACGAATTTGAACATAGTTTTTGGCAAGTAAATAATTGGTCCCAATGCAGCTTAAAGTCATAGCCTTGCAACAAACTCCCACCTTTCATTGACGACTAACAATTTTATGTGCAACACAAGACACCTATACGTGAATTGAAGATCAGGTAATTGTCTCCAGTTCTCATCTTCATTCATACGGAAAATTGTTCCCCAAGTGCTTCCAATGCAACGCTTAATGCCTTTGACCACCTACTGCTAGCCATATAGTAATAATGTATGCACAACCAAAACTCCTTTTCAGAATTTCAAGAAGTAATAAGGTAGCAAAAGGAATACCTGTACTTGGGCAAACTTGACAACAATAGCTATTTGCATTTAAACAATCTGTCGAACCTTTAAGATTTCTTTAGGGTACTTCAGCTCCAGAGTATTACAGCAGAATGACATCAACGTGTTTGATAATTTATGTGGCTGAAGGACACCAGGATATAGGAGGAAAACTTCATTAAAGCACTTCAAAAGCTATTTATATCTAAAAACCAGAAACTTTGTTTTATCTTGGGAATAGCTTGTATGTATTTAGCAGGAAAAACTTTAAAAAAATTAATAGTCAATCAAATGACTGTTTTTCCACTTGTGGTTGTGCTATAGCCATTTAATTCTTTCTGCCCACATCCCACGCCTTAAAAACCATTGCCTGTGCAGGCATATAGGGTGATACTACAAAGTCTCTTACCACACATTTATCCTTCAGAGTGCTGTTGCTTATGGATGGTCCTTACAGCATATTTTGGCTCAAAGGTGCAAACTCACTCTTAATTTCCTCTCTTTGATTTATTCTCTGCCCTCAGGATACAAGAGCTCCAAGAATATCAGCCCAGAAGTAGCACAGAGCTATCTGAAATGTTTGTTATGCTATGACTGCGATTTATATGACCTCAGCTGGCTTGACATGACTGGTGGCAAAACCTGCTGATAGGATATATGCATTTTTGTCGAGCCAATGGATCGAAATTACTTTCTCTAGCTAGAAGGATGGTTCCACTTCCTGTCACTCCCTGTATTTAAGGACCCCAGGACTGTGTATAGCCTTAACTGAAATGTTTATGGATTTACAAGTCAAACTGGGTCTATGCTAAGGGCTTTAGGGAAATTTCCCACCTAACCCAAGTACTAGTTCAGCCTCACTGACACTAACAATGTAAGGAACATCAATGCCGATTAGATGTTAGTCTGTTTACTATCACAAAAATCCTAGATATGTAGCCTAAGAAGGGCTCTCCAGAGGGTATCCGATCGAGCCCCAGGCATGGAGGGGGATTAAGTACATGGGCCACACACATCAGATCACTGCCTGAGCATTTCTTCACCGTCTCCCACGAAGGGGATTATACAGCTTTGCTAGGCAACCTGTTCCAGTACTTTACCTTCAAAGCATTTAGAAAGCTTTTCCCAGCATCCAGTGTTTTGGTACCAGCATGTATTCTGGCTCAGGAGAGGTTTGGATGACAAGGGAGTCAGTGTATGGGGTGGCCTTTGGCAGCAGGAAGTATTACAGTTGTTGCTCTTGTAACTTGGGAAGTTGCCCTAAAATCTTTCTAGTGGGCAACACCTTAGCAAGGTTAGTCAAATTTTATTCTGTCACTGATCATATTTTCAAAAAGTCTAAATCCTCGGCTACTGATTTTATCACATCTCACACTGCATTTTTTCCACAGGATTTCAAGCCAGAATGGGAAAAAAATCCATTACTATTAATCACTTTCCTTTTCATACAATGTTACTATAGTCTTTCCTTCAACAGGTAATTTACCAATATACAGGGAAGGCAAACAAAAATGTTTTTAATATAATAAAGCAAAAGATGGTCCAAATACAAAGACAAACACTTTTAAATATGCACGCAATTTAAAAATAAAGTCCCTGATTCTGTAAATATTTATTTAACTCTTTTATAATTTAAGTGGCAAATTTTAGCAAAATCAATTAATTAGTGGGAATTGTGCAACTAAATCTTTTTGAGGGCTTTTAAAATTCCCTTTGAATTTCTCCTACAGGATCATGTCAAAGAAAAAAGAATAATTTGATGAGGCTACTATTTTGAGATTCAGTTGCATCAGTTTTATATAGTGATGTAGGGTCTCTTCAGTAAAAAAAGTGAACTTCCATGATTACTAAATAACAGCGCATGTAAATTGCTAATTATTTTAAAATACTTCAGAGCTCATAGCCTTGGTTAATTCTTTAAAAATTAATTAAAGAAATAGAATTACTTTACCTGTAGCCCTGGCAGCTTAATACTGTCAAATATTTGCGTGCCTTAGTGGCTCAAATAGATCCATCATTGGTTTCACACAAGGCAGGGCTGGCCCTCATCGTACTCTGCAGCTCTTGGCAGACCTGAGCACAGGTGGAACTGTTAGTTTATAACAACTTTTTTTTTTAAAATAAGAGGAGATAAAAACCCTTTCCCATTCCCTACTTTGAAGGAGCAGACATTTCCAAATGAGGATCTGTGGACAGAGGCTACATCTAAACAAGGGGCCCTTGGGAGCAACTCTGAGCTCCCATACCCACTAGCATGCCACATGCAGCTCCACACTGTCCCAGGCTCTCATCAACTTTCTGCTTCTCTCTTCACCTTCCCTACCTCAGATGCACTTCCATCAATTCCCATCTCCAGACAACCATGGAAACAGGATCCTGGGAAACAGCTCATCACATATTCACAGATAGGTTAGGATGCTACCTAAAAAGTAGATTGTGGCACCAGACTCTTATCTTTACCCTCTCTGTACTGCTCAGGCACCACAGAGACTGTCATTCTAGTTACAAATAACAAAGGAGCAATGTCCTGTTGGGTCTATCTTCACATCAAGTAGAGACGTAATACAGCTGGCAGACCCAAAGGACAATCTGCTGATCATTGAATAATACAGGATTCCTCAGCCTGTTCTAATGTGCACCAAAGTCAATCCACACCACCTTCCTCTGCAGTCAGGTCTACCCTTTTTTTGGTTGTGTCTGGGTTCCCATCAATATCAAATTAAGTGAAYTTGGCTTACAGGCAAGAAGCTAGTTGTGTTTCTTTAATCTATATTTCAGCAAGAGATTGGAAATATGTATGCACATGTATGTAGATTGGTTTCATTTCTACCTTCAAAAAATTTCCTCTAACATTTACTCAGCTTTGGTTTTCCTCTTATTTAATTCTTGGGCAATTTAATCTTTATTTTGCCCATGCAATTATACCCAGGCACTCCAGAGTAATGCACACATTTGAACAGTGATTAGAATTGAACCAATATACAAACCAGCATGAGTTAGAAAAGGCACTTGATAGAAAAGTGTATTTTTAGGCTCAGTAGTGGAAAGGGCACTCAAAGAAAGAGTAAATATGAATTTAAGTATAATAGCTTTAATCTACTATGTGTCAATTCATAGCTAGGTGTCAAATCCGTGAAGACTGATGCTTTAAATCTAAAACCAGTCAGCCCCAGTTTCAACATTCATGAAACAAAACGGTTGATAGTGCTGTGTCTTTGCATTATTTCAAAACACAGAAAAAATAACCACTCAAATGTTCTTCATTTTGAAGAGTAAATGAGATAACTATGGATGAGCACCAGTATTTCAAGAGTAAGAAACACATATTTTGCATCTGACACATACCACTAATTTTCAATAGCTTTGTACAGCTTCTTGTTTTTGTTCCAGTACACGTGCAAAAACTCAGATGTATACGCATGATTTTTTTTTGCATGTGGAAACAGCAGGAAAAGCTGGATAACCGTGGTGCAAGAATCTGTTCAACTGATTTCTAAATGTAAAGGAAATATTCTGAAAGAAGCAAGATTAGAAAATAAGGCCGTAAAGAAGGGCCAGAGGTGCAGTTTGTAGTCAAGTCCAAGAATGAATGTTTTTTTAAACTCTACATTTTATTATTTTTCCATATACAACATCTTGGACACCAAATACATTACAAACAGAAGTGCATGCATCTGGTGTCATGAAATGATTATCAGGACATCTTATTGAGTTTCAATCAAAAACTGTATAAAGTCATTTTAGAAGAAGAAAATTAAATCTAAAGACTTGTATGAAGCAATAAAAGATAACTGCAGGTCAAAGATGGTCAGTCTCTTTATAGCAATTACAGTAAACAGACATGTAGAAAAAGGCACTGGAGGCCTAGAGACAGCTCTGTGGCAGGAAGGGAAAAAAAACACTACTAACACCTCTGTTATTATAACAGGATATCCCATCTAATCATATCCCTCGTCACAAAATGCTTTTCAGGAGAGTATTGCAAATCAAAACTCACCTATATCATACAAAGGCTCAGTTTTAATAAACTGTATGTGTCTCTAATGTTTTGGCAAGTTATTATAAATGGGGATAAGTGCACCACAACTTTAGGAAGTATCCAGGCTCATATGCCACAAAAAATACAAAGATGCCTTGTAATTTTGCACCTCATTCTACTTTTATTTTAGTAACTTCTCTTTCAGTTCAAATGGATTTTGCTGCTTACTACAATTTTTTTCCCGTTCTGAAATTCTGAGCTAGTGTCTTCTGGAGACTTTCTGCCAGACGCATTGCCTTCCCTGTGACACTGCTGATCATCTTGCTCCAAGGGCAGTTCTTCCTACCATGTTCTCCCCTGACATTTCAGAAAGAAAATTTAGCTGAAACTTTTCACAGATTTCAGACTAATTATCCATTCCCTCATGAAGACAGCATTTACAGTGCCTAAGGAACTCTTAAATTAGGCAAGCTGATTTTGAGAATTAAAAAAACTTAATGAAAAATCAGACATTCACTAAAATGACCCCATACACATTACTGCAATACATATTTAAGATTTTCAGGCATTTTAAAATCTGGTTTTAATAGATTCTCAATTTAATGTTTTTATAACAGTAAAGGTGACAAGCCAATAAAAATATTTGGCAAGTCAGTTTTTGCTAGAGTGGAACATAAGGAACCCAAGTTAAGACAGATACAACAATCTAACCAAGTCCATGTCTGTCATCCTTGAAAGCAAAACTATCTGTAATTCACCATGGAAAAAGCTACAAAACTGTGGTTTTGCTATAAAATGGGACTGAACATTTCAACCCAATTTGGGCAATAGAGTCCAAAAAGAAAGGAAAAAAAAGAAAAGAACTTAGAGCAAAGAAACTTTGTTTGATTTGGATTTAGTTTATTTCATAAGCAAAAGAATGTAACACATTCAGGCTCAGGAGAGCAAAAATTCAGGCATGAGAAAGGAGGGAAAAAGAAATTTCGCCCCTTCTTTAAACTGTAAATTCCTACACAGCCATTGTATCCACCTATAACTGTTTTCAAAATGCTACCTGGGCAAAGGAATAACTTGGTTCCTGAAAGCTTTGTTAAAGTGTGCGCACGGAAGCCCCAAGCAGGAGACATGCTTTTGGATACCCCAGCACATTTTCTCCAGAGGAATGTTTTGTCTCTATAAACATGGCAGCAGCAGGGTTCAAAACTGCTGCATTTCATTTCAAGGGTTTCCAGCAGAATAAAAATGACCTCCTTGGTTATCCCATCCAGGATGTTTGTATTTTTCCAAAAGCATATGCATGTCCAAATCTCTTGCTCTTTTTTTTTTTTTTTTTAATATGTGTCAAACATTGCTAAGGACTATTTGGCATACGTTCAGAACCATTATTAACACAAAGAGTACTGTGGGGTCACCTGCTTCCGGATTATTGAGATTTTTCTCTTCTATATTTATGTTATTTACACAGGAAAGGAAGTAGAAGCTATAAGAATCTCTTTTCTTCTAATTAGGACATGGGACAAACACTAGAACTTACTACTCTAAAATAGAAGAAGAAATAATGGCAAATGTATTTCAAGACAACAGAATCACCATATGCCATTATAAAATATAAAAAGTGCATGTACGTTATCTCCAGCAAGATTTAGAGAAGCAAAACAATGAACTGTCTGAAATAGCATAGTCTGAAATGTATTGTTTAAAACTTGAGGAATTAGTCCAAAACAAATGCCACGGATTTGGTGCTTGCATATGTTCCAGCTAGGTTTAAAAAGGCCAGAATTTTGCCTAATATCATTCAGTGTCTTCTGTCCTCTTGCAAAAACCTTAGTCCGCTGGCAGTGCATAGAACTGAGACTGCCATTCTAGTGAAGAAGAATGAAGACAAGGCAAGTCTTATTCCTTTGAAGGAGATATTTAGGATGGCTACTTGGAAAATTTTCATTTACGAATAAAAGTAGTCAAGGATTACCTCACAAAAAGTGCAGGAAAGAAAGGGAAACTTCAGGCTATGCAAACACAAGGAAACAGCCTGCTATATGACTTCTACTGAGGTCAAACAGGCAAAGCAGCTTTTATGACACAGAAGCTATGGAAAATCCCCAGGAAATAAGAGATCAAAGCAAAACAAATCTCAAAAATAGTCCAATTTTTCCCAATATTAAACTCTAGATCACCATAAGTGCCATTTCCAACATATAATGAACCTAAGCAAACTACTTCTTTTTTTCTTAATGTCATGATTTTTATCAGTCCTAAATTTATAAATACTTTGAGTAGATGATTGATTTATTTTCTTTTTTAACATTAAAAAAAAAAGGGGGGGGGGGTGTTCTCCACCTATTATATGAATGCTGTAATCAGATTAATCCCCATAGAGGAGAAAAATCCTTTTCCCTAGGCCAGACTTATCAGAACATAATTCAGATAAGTGGGCTACTGCAAATACCACACAAACTCTTCTATAGACAGCTGTACTGCAAAATAGAAAGAAGGTGCAGGAAGGCTGAAAGCTGAAGCCCTACAAATTAAGACTAGAAATCAGATGAACCTTTCTTAATTGTCAGAATAATTAACTAATAAAACAGTGTAACAGTCAACAGTTGTGGTGATTTCTCCATCACTGGAAATTTTTTAGGTAACACTAAATCTTTCCCTAAAAGGCAGACCAGCTACAATTATTGGAGACCGTTTGACTCAGAAATCCAGACCAGATATTCACAAAGTATTCACATCATCTAATGAGTCAGGTAACCTCAGTTTTAAAAAGGAAACAACTATAAAGTCTATCAGCAAATCTAAACGTAAAGGAGAGAGATTGAGAGCTAGGTGTGCATGCAGCATATTTCTCAGGCAGAAATAACCCTGACAGTGCAGACCTTTCTGAACTCAAATACAGCCTCTGTTTTCTAACAGTAAGAGAAAAAGGCAGTTGATATAACACAGGTAGACCCAAGCTATTGAAATATTTTCCCAAACTCCCAGAGAATGGAAATAAAGACAGGAGTTCCTCCCCTCAAAAATACGTATTTTCTGTTCTTAATCCTCTGAACAGGGTAGGGAATACCCCGAGTTGGTTATTCATTGGCCTGGATGATTGGAGGTAGATAGGAAAGGAATAATATCCAGCTCCAGCTTTGAACAGAGAGGAGAACTGGATTGATTCAGGGAAGGGCTACTTCTGCTTTAAAGAGATTTTTGAGTATTTATAGCATGGCTAGAGCTGCCACAGGGCTCACTTCCATCCCAGGACTCAGTGGTAGTTTTATTAACCGATGGCGAGACCAATCTGCTCATGCATAGCAGGTATTCGCCTGAGGAGGCTGGTTTTTCTAAATGTCGAAGATGGCCACCATAAACATGGCATTTGCACATCTCTATATACATACGTCTCTCCAATAATCTAAAACAACACACATATCATTAAAACACTTTAATGTTTTTACATAGACATTTACTGGCAAGTTTGTATAAGAAAGTGGAAGGGAGATGACTTATTTTCCAAGTGAACACAGCAAGATTACCGCTTCTCATGTCATCTGTTAAAAGTGGGGAGTTTGGGCTGAAATAGCATTTCTGTGTTGAACTACTGCAAAACACTGAGCAGCTGCTGTTGCTCAGAGATTTTCCTAGCTTGTACTCATCCACATTTTATTTAATGTAGATCAAGCAGTGAGTAAAATTTTTTCTCACAAGCTCGTCCTTGACTAGGACTGTGTGCCCAAAAGCTTGCCTTTTCATTCAGCTGTATCAGCTGTTATAATAAAAGATACCACATCTCCCTACAAACCATAAGCTCTCCTTTCATCAATGGAAGCTGAAATATCTGTGGCTGAAAGCACCATTTTCGCTCTGACAAAGGCAAATGTTGAATTCAGAAGGCTGAAAAGAACCAAGTGTTGGGCATTCAACATCTTGATGAAATCTCATGGAAAAAAAAGCTAAAAAGCACCAAGACTGCAGATGTCAGTTATAGTAGAAGCAAAAGAAAAAAATGAAAGCTGTAACAAATTAAAATATGTTAAAAAGGAACCCAGGCTGACACTTGACTGTCTGCTTTGATTTGTCTGGCCCCGGTTTCTGTATGCTTTGAGCTGGTTGCACTCTGGCCCCAGGCGAGTCGAGGGTAGGAGCATGCTGCCAGAGGAATGAAGGCCTCTCAGCGAAACCTTCTCCCGCTCCAAATGCAACAGCATTTGAAGGGCAAAGTACTCCTAGTGTAGATTGAGACACCAGGCCACAAAGGCCTGTTAATCCAGCAACGCCAGGAAATACTGCGTATTAACAGCACTGTTTCAGATGTTTACTTGGACCGAAGCCACACGCATATTAAAATGTGTGAAAAATATGATGTGTAATCAGTGTGATTCTGTGGCCAATTCATCTTCCTGCAGGCTGTACAGGGAGGGACTCAATTCCCATCTGGTACGAGTCTGCCTTGCTCCCCCTTGTTAATGGTATGAGGTTGATTCCCAGTAGCAGAGCACCACCCCACCACCTCCAGAGGAGTCTGAGTCACACCAAGTTACCCTGTGCGATTGAAGGAAGAGGAGACAGACACCAGGAGTACCAGTACAGCTTCACACCTGTCTCCATAGGTTTTCCTTAGAGAGGGAGTGTAATAACTCGGAGAAGAAAACATTCCGCTACATCCTATGGAATTTACTAGAAAAACTGTATTAAGCTATTGATCTTTTTGGGATTCCTGTGAAATACTGGGGGCTGAGAAACATCACCATTACGGCACTAAGTGGATCACTAGCTGAGTACATGTTGTCCCCTGTGATGGCTCCAGTTTCCTGCTAATGCTATCAAATCTGGCAGGTTTGACCATATGTTTTCTGAAAGGAGAAAAAAGTTGTGCATTTGCACAGTCTGATGAGAGATATTTTACAGGGGTTTTTAAGAGACAAGGGAGATGGGAGTGGTGGGAGGAGGAAGGAGAGAGAATTGACAGTCTGAGATTGCTCATGAATTTATGTAATTATACAACTTACTTTGCTAGCATTTCAGCAACAAAATTTTATTCTACTCTGAGGGGTAATACATGTATTACTTCCCTTTACTTTAGCTTGTACTTACCTGAGAAGGTTATTCCCAACACTAACTTTGATGTAAGATCACCAAAGGAAAATGGTGCCATGTGTGAACACAAGGAAGAAAAGATTATCAAAGGGTCGCTGATGAGTAACTACCCTGATTGGTAAAACACGCTGCTGAGCACCACCATGGCACAGCTGCCCCATGACACAAAGGCCATTGGAGTTAAGGACTTATCAGTGCTTTTGTTTTAAATTCCTACATCCAGAGGTTTATAACTTGTCCATAAACTTTGGCAGACAGATTACTATGGTTGAGCAGAATAGCACCTTCTGAAACATTAATCTGGCTGTGTCATTAAATTAGCCATTACATGAGCCCGAAAAACACACTGATAACAGAGAAAGAGCTACTGTTTCAAAATAACATGGTTTAAGAGACCCCCAATTTAAAGTGTAAGGGGTTGCATCACATGCATCACAGACATTGTCTCAGCTGTAAAGTTACCATAAGAGGCATTGCACACTTTCCTTCAAAAGCATAAAGAATTGCAAAAAGCATCCATTACAAGACTGCAGCTGTACCTTCTTATTTATTACCTACACGTGATAGCCTAATGCCCAAAGTTCATGGCTTTTTCAGGGCCGGTTCAATCTCCATGAAGGAGCCTGAGGACAAGTGTGTATTTCATACCCACATACCAACATTTTATGTATTGTTTGTAAAGTACAGAAAGAAAGCAAAAGATTTACCCTACTTTTTGCATTGAGGCRAGTTGAAAGTAGCCCCAAAGCTAAGAGTTTCTTAATACACAAAATGTCTTCCTGAATACAGTCCCCTGACAAACAGCTGTATGCTTTTTTTTTAACGTATGGTATCTTTGTAGGATGAAAATAACTTGCTTTGAAAAAACACTTGAGGTAAAGTTTACCATTGCTTAGATAAATGTTTACAGTAAGATTTCTAACTTCCATAAAGTCAAGATGCTTTTCGATATTTGGGAAAAAAAAAGCAGATGCATACCTCCACCTCCTGTATGAGAGTTCCTGTGTAAAATTACAGACCTAATCTTCAGAGTTCAGCAGTAAGATTGCTTGCATATGTACAGAATAAGATTGTTTTAATATTGCTRTAAATTTTTTTCCACCTGCAATCTGTACAAATTGCATATATTGAAACAATGTCTGAATCTGGCTTTAAACATCTACCAGAGAATTAATCTGAGTTAATATTGACTGAATTATTAATAAACGTCTGATGCAAAAATGAAAACAAGACCTACATTACAAAGATTTCTGGTCTTTGCACCTACTGGTATATTGGAAAGAAGTCCAATCCCAGATATTTTTGGACAAAAGAAAATTTTATTTAACATCTATCTTTACAAAAGCACATCTACCAATAATTACATTTGAAAAGAAAGACAAAGTACAAATGCACGCACTCATGCATATATATACAAACACACACACACACACAGAGATATAAGTAATTAAAAACAGTAATTGTTCAGCTGAACACAAGAAATATCCAAGAAGAAAAATATGTGAAAACAAATATATTATGATCTGACTGTATTACTGAAGGCCATTATATCTCTCTTGATAATAATAATGAATGAATGATTTCAAATACACACATCCAAACTTGCCTCCTAGGTCCTTAGTGCAAACTACTTTACTTACACTAGACCCAAAAAAAAGTTGATGATAAGGGAAATTACCTTCCAACAACACAGATGTTTTTCACAGGCTCTAAATTAGTAAGGAAGCATTAAAAAAAAAATCAATATTAAAAGAAAGTTTAGCCATGTTAACACCATTGATAGCAGTTGTTGTATTAAAAAGAAAACGGATTACTCCCATTGACATTTAGAAATCTGATACTTAAAATGTTTAAATGATTGAATTGACGGTTCAGTATGCTGAAATCACAGTTCACAAATATGGTTAATGGTGAAACAGTGGCAAAATTTGCAGCCACAAGTTGCACTGAACAGGATACCACACTTACGAAATGCTCTCATAAAACAAACAATGCCAGTAATTATCAGGTGCTGCACCACAAACTACAGAGCTGATGGGGAAAAAATCCAATTCTGTTCCAATTATTACCAAATATTTCTTTTTTCATGTGGTTTAGTTCATAAATGTTAAGCACTTGTTCTAAATTATAGCATTTAAAAATTAACAGTGGATTTCTTAACATTTGAGTAATCCATAAAAGCAACATGTTGATTCAAATTCCAGCAATATATTAACTTTCCTATAAAAAATGCCCTCAGTATTTGACTTAAAGGTGGTACATTGCTGTCCGAAAACACTGTCTGAAAAACACACAGTTAGGAATTGGGCAGAGTGACTGCAGAAAATAAACAAAATAAGTAAAAGACCCTTATTCATTCTGGATTAAATTCACCCCTGTGCAGAGTGCTGGCACAAGACTTGTGTACTTCTTATGTCTCACTTAAGTTCCATTTTAGGAATAAGAGTGCATAAATTCATGCTGTCACAAATATTTCTTAGACTCTGTAAACTATGTCTTTCCTCTCTCCRAGCATGTGAATTTCTGTCTTTCCCGCAGTACCCTGACCCTGATGGAAAACCAGTAAATAATTAATTCACTTCAATCTGAACTACCATAGTTATGTATGTCCCTGATTTTCCATGAGTATGTGCACAAGTTTCAGCCACTCTTGGGATAATTTATCACTACTGTATTGTTCTTTAATTTTCTCCTAATCAGAGACTATTAATGGAATACTGAACAACTTCCAATTTTTTTTTTTTTTTTCTTTTAGCCTTCTATTCTTCTAGGAAGACAAATTAGATCAATTGCAGCATGGTAGAATTAAAATAAAATGAAAGTTTCTATTTTAGAATTCATGCAGGAGTTTACTCATGTGTTACAAAAATACTTCTTTTTCCACTATTTTCCTATTGAGATGCAGAATTTAGGGACATGCCAAAAATTTTTCCAGTTGGAAGCACTCTGTCCAAATGCCTTCCGGAAGGTATGTTCCCCAAAATTTCAACTTTCCATGGAACAGTGCAGCTTAGATGATTTAGAAAAGTATGCCGCAATGAAATGGAAAGAAAATATTTTGTTGTTTTTCTCTGGTTCAGCTCTAGTGCATTGAAATAAGACCTCAACGTCTTGCTTCAAATTGCTCTGAAATCCCATGAAGCTGCACTTCCCAAGCCCAGTATGCAGTGAGCAAACTTTGTCGAACTGCTACTTTCAAACAAGGCACGGCTTGCTATGGCGCTGCATCTCCTGCGACGTGGCAGACAGAGCCACGTGCATCAGCTCCGTACTCAGGGCTGGTGTCACGCATGGGCAGAAGAGGCAGCTGGTGAGATCAAGTGATTTGGGAGCTGGAGGGAAGCAGCAAAACAACCGCTGTAAAGGTTGGCCATGGCAATGCTGCCTGTGAGCCATATCAGCGCAGTGTGTATGTTCCCAGCAAGAAAACACAGTGTCTTATCCTAGGTGCAGAAAATTAAATTTCACCTACGCTTCTGATCACACTGTGGAAACTGTATTCCTTCTGGGAGTCTGGCTTGAAGACAAGAGTGTTTTGCTCTCTGACAAGCTCCCTTACAACCAAGAGCATTACAGTACAGAGCTGAAAGCAAGTCTTTGGATCAACAAAAAAACAGGGAACATTTTGTTGTCTTTACAGTGATATATGATGTTTCCATTACAAAAATCAGAAGGCACTTTGACATTTCCAAATCAAAATTTGCAGTCCTCACACCTACACATACAGACAAGCCCAAAAATTCCATTTTTTATCTCATATTAGCATTAACTGAATATTTATTATAGGCCACCCATTCCTAACTCATTAGCTCTAGTAAAGTAACTTTCATTATTAATGGACCAACACTGAGCAAAGCATCACCGAATCTGTGTAGAAATACCAAGAAAAACTAAAACTTACCTATAAGACTGTAATGCTAGTTATTGTAAGAGACAAAAACAACCTCCCCCAACATCTGCAGTTAGACTTGACATGTCATATGCTGCTAGAAGCAGACATAGCAAAGCTTGATAACCTGCCACGCTGGATGACATCCTCTAACCTTTATCCAGCCTACTCCTACTGATGGTTGTTACTGACTTCTCAGTGCCTGTAGGATAAGATCCTTTACTCAATGCACAGGCTAATCTGCAATAGCATTGTTTTTGTACGACATCTCATCTAMCCAGTTTCTTTGAAGCAGAAATCTGTCTTGTGATTCCTGACCACTGCCAGTTGCACCTGGAAAGCTATATAATTTAAAACAAAAACCAAACCAAAACAAAAACCCAAACCAACCAACCAAACAAAAAAACCCCAACCCAAAACCAAAACAAAAACAACAAAAAAAGGGGAAGATTTTGGTGAAATTTTCCTGATTAGGAGTATAAAGGCCACTGAGAAAAGCGTTCCCATCAAACAGTAAAGAAGATGCTATATTTGGGTTTTTCCTCAGACGGACAGCTGCTAGACATAAGGAAGTACAAGTTACACACTAATCCCTGAGAGTGTTTCCATTTCATGATATCTCCCCACTGAAATCTCTGAGATACTGAACAACTAATACAGAAAAGAAGTATTTATTTTATGATCTGGGAGAAGATGAAAGATGGCAGTTTGGAATGCTTAGCAACAGTTGCAGCAAAGATTTGGGATTCATATGAATAAATTGTTCCCATTAAGATGTTTACCCTTCACCCAGAATGCTGCACAGTATAGGCAACCTCAAAACATTAAAGAAATTATCTTCATTGTTTGAACTACGTTGCTGTTGATGCACCGCCCAACTGTACAAAACTGTATTTCATTTGGCAAGATTTACAGTGAAATAAAACCATTTCAAAGAGCATTCCCTTTAAATTGTCTCTGTGTAACATAGATGAAATAAATTCTTTCATTCCAAAGATAGCCAAAAATACAGTTTTCCCAGGTTTTAGACAGATGACCTACTAAAGGACAATTAAGAGCATACACTGAGGCACTGCTGTGCATAACAGATAAGGGACATAGCTCTAAGGACTTGCCTAAGACAACCACTGCAAATAACTGCTTGTGACATCTGTCCTCAGCATCTCAGAAAATGTATAGGAAGAAAATATATGTCATCTGGACTAAAATGTACAATTGGCAATGAAACAGTATTGCTCCCGTATACACAAAATGAGACAGAAAAAAGGTTATCGAGCAATGAAGGGGGAAAGAATGAAAACACAGACACAACATAAGAAAACACAGATGGAGTGAAAAGATAGTTATAGAAGCAAATAAACAATAAAAGAAACCTTAAAACACTTAGTTTTCTGCACTTTCCTTTCTCAGCTGGGTTTTTTTCCTCAGTGCATTTCTATGCTAGCTCTATATGAGCAATCAAGACATCTTTTGGACAGAAATCCCAGGATCAGTGACACCAATAAAACTCTTATTGACTTCAAGAAGCAGGATTTTGACCCTCATCAGCGATGTCCCTTATTGACCTGGAAGCACTTTTGGTATTGGCCAACAAGAGCAAAACAGCAAACCACAATGCCAGAAGCCCATGCTTCTGCTGCAGGGGAGGTCAGCAATGTGAGCTGTGCTCTGAGACAGGCCAAGATTCATGCTAAAGCTCTGACATCCCTGCCATGATTTTAAACAAATTATATCCTCCTCTGCTGCAGCTTGGTATTTTACATATGAACCTATGTTGCTTCAAATGTTAGCTATATTTTCTAGGGTTTGACTACTCAGTAGTGAAGAGAGCTGTGGTGTACTCTTGTGAGCTGAGCCTGGGGCTCAGGCGGGTGCTTTCCCCAGGCCTAGCACACGGCACGGCGTGGGCAGAAAAGCAGGCCAATGGGCAACCTTCCATGGTGCCCTTTTTCTCTCGGACATCCCCAAAGCTCACACACATCACTGCCCATCTGTTCCCCCTTCTGCAGCTTCCCACTGGACTGCTCTTGGCCAGTCATGAGGAAGATGGCTCAGATGGCTCCACACTAGCTCCTGCTGCTAAGAAACCTTTATGTGAGCAACCAGACCTACCTACTTTTGGGTTGAAATCCTGGCACTAGATGAGTTAGTGACAAAATCCCCATTAATTTCAAAAGGACTGAAATCCTGACCCCTGAAGTACTGCTATGGTCCCCATGTTGTCCTAATATTCTTTTTATTCTAGCTGAGAAACACGTTCCTCAGTGTTCGCTTTCTGGTCACTAAGAGTGTCTCGATTTCCTCATGGACACCCACTTTCTCCTTGGCCTGGCACTGATGGAAGGATTCCTCTTGCTTGCACCTCCCAGGTTTTCCCCTCCTAGGAGGTGTCTGCAGAGATGACACATAAAGACTCATTGGGATGACAAAGTATCTCTTGTACTTCCATCTGCAAGTGAACTTTTTATTATAACTTCGTCCACCAGATACACTTCTGCTGAACTGATGGGAAAACTAGAGGATACTTCTGTGTGATAGTACTGCAGTATTTTCTCAGATATTCAGTCAAGTCTTCCACCTCTCCCATGCATTTTGCTCATGACATAGCAATAAAATTTTCTACCTTTATGACTTAAATAGGAGCAAAAATACATAATATTGACTGAACACCTGAACACTGATAGTAACAATTCTTGATTAAATAGAAACATGCCTTTACAGAACAAAAAACAAATTACCTCAGTCCTCAAATTGCAGGTAAGTGATGTGAAGACGCAAAGAGCAGACCCAAGCTTTAAAGACTGCCAGATGTTTTTTCGCTACTGCTACCACTAGCATTCAGATAAAAATCATGCACACGTCATCCCCCTGCCACCATATGCCAAGCCCGACTGACAGCAGCACCATACGGTTACAGCCTTTCTGTTTATTATCATGTTTAGCCAGACTACAGAAAAACACTCTTTATTATGACACTGATTAAATTATTAGATATCTTGATACTGCTGAAATGCCCAGAAGGATCGATTTGAGGTTTCTTTCATGAGAGGAGATTCTTAGAGCCAACCTGAAAACAATGAATTGATGATAGTAACAGCTGGTAGGAAAGAGGAGTACTCCAGTTGAACGAGGAGAATCAAGACTGAGTGCTATCATATAACGTTGCTTAATCTCAATGTCACAAAAGACCATTTTAGCCATCAACAGTAATCCTTAAAACCCAGGAAGAATGCAGCTTTGTTTCTGGTTGTTTGAACTGACTCAGGCAATTTAACTTTAACCCAGCTTCTCAAATGACTTTATCCATCTAACTTTAATCTCATAATAGTAGTCAAAAGGGACAGAAAATTAAGATAAAAATATAACATTTGAACATAAAATATAGTTCTGCTTTCAAAACCTTCCTGGCAAGATTTCAACCAAACTTTGCCCATGTCCAGCTTTTATTCATAATAAGCATCAGCGCAGCCCTGTCAGCAGTTTAAAAACTGTGCTAATTATGGAAAAAGGAACTCTCAACTCTTTTCTAAAAAGAGCTGCTTCTGAATTAACATAGTTATCTCCCCCTTCCACATCCCCTTTCTTCTCCCTAATGTAAAAAGTCCTCATAAAATAAATTGCAGTATGAACCCAACTGGGAGGAAGGCTTTCTTCAGAACCCAAAACAAACAGAACTGAATGGTTTTGGATGCTTTTATTGGGTTTCAACAAATCAGAAGCAATTTTGTTCTTACTTAAGGAAATAAAAGCTGTTCATTCCGAAACAGGCATTTAGGGTGAAATTCACTCTAGCGCAGAAGGTCAGTGGAAGATGTAGTCTCTACTTAGGTCCCACTTAAGCCTTCGAAACATGAAATAAGAGGCGCAGAGACCCTCAGGCTAGCCCTCCTGTTCTTAGACCCAAAAAACTAGTGAAGCAAGATAAAGAATCACTTGTTGGCTTTCAAGGGATGAAGTAGATCCATAGTTCTCATGCTCTTGTATTACAGGATCACCTGAGACCACTAACTGACTGAGATCTAGACAAGTCTCTGTCCTTTGCTCATATTTTTAATTGGTGGTTGTTTTTTTTTTTCTTACTTATTTAAATTGAACTCAATGTCTAGCCAAATATAACCTGTAACACTGCTTTTCAACTGTGGTCACATTGCAGACTATTTTTTAAGAAAGCGATATCCTGGAGCCGCTCAATTCCAACACACATTCTTCTTTGGAAACTTTTTGATTGCATCAAAAGTAGTGTTAGAATGGTGTGAAAGGAGCTAGATGAAAATACACTTGTGTTAACGTTGAGTGACACTGCTTGGTTATGACCCATCTTTCTTTCTTGTATCCATAATGTTTACTTTTCCTTCCCTGGTTATGGGATTTTACTTTAGCACTCACATCATCGTTTACAGACCCACCACTTCTATGTTTGTCCTCTCCTGACTTTTCAAAAAAATGTGTGACTACAGTTAACTCCATTGCAATAGTCCTAATACTGAAGAATCTGAACGGGGAGCAAAGAAATATTTAAAAATGTAATTTCCCCAAATGGTTTTGGAATTTAAAGCATTATGAACGGAGCCACAAGACATTTGAGCATTGCTACTTTGTTAGCAGGCAAGGCCTCTGTATGGACCACCTGGAAGTACTTCTTCAACCACTGTGTAGTATATTATAGGCCACCTCAAGAAACCACAGACCACAGAATGAAAATCCCTCATCTGCAACAATTACACACTGTCACATAAAATGTTCAAAGTATAAAGTTCTCTGAACAACAGATATTCTAATTAATGTGGAAAAGCTATATCACACTTTTGATTTAAAAAGAAGGCTTTTTAAGCGTATTAAGTTTGTTGCCACAAATCCACTGTGAGATAAACCTCAGGAGTAAAACCTCGCTCTACTGAAGGACAAGTTCTCACTGATTTTACCCAAGGAGTATTATTTGCTATTCCATGGAGTGGGGAAACAAGCATGGAAGCTTTAAGCCAGTCAAGAAACGCGCTCTGAAATAATTCACTAATTCAGAGTTTCCCATCTGTTCTATCACCACTGGACTAGACTAAATCTCTTTCCCAACAGACCATCTATAACAACAAATTATTGTCCACTGATAACAATGAGCCAGAAAAAATATGCAATTAGCCAACTGAATAATTATAGTTTTTATTTTGTATACTTAAAATGTTAAGCAAAAAAGAAAAGACAATTACATTTTTCCCCACTTTCAACTACTGCCCCCAAACCCAAAATAAATACACTCAAAAACCTATCAAAAACAAAGCAAGGATTTGTGAAGGGCCAAGAAAAACAAAAAACTTCATATAAAAATTGAGTTTACATAGAGATACTGGAGAGCCACATCATTTACTTTTCCATGTCCTTATCCTACAAGTCTTTGTATGCTCACTCGCATACATAGTCCCAGTGATTCTCTAGAGTATTCCTTGATACTGCTTTCATTAGCTCTTTTCCAAGAACAGTAATTCCTTCTACCCCATAGTTCGAGCATGTATGCTCTAGCAGCCTAAAACCCACTTGCAAATCCATTAAACCCAATGGGACTCTTCACTTGCATTAAGTTAAGCTTATGCATAAATATATGCAGAATCAGGACCCTCTAACAGATTTATATTGTCATAAGCAAGGCAGGATTTCATGGTTTATGTCAATTTTTTTTATATCAATTTTTTCCTTGGTAATTAGTTCTGGAGCAATAACAATTCCTTATTTTTTAGTGTTACTTTTGATTTTAGGTCTTTCCTGTGGTGTTGGGGGGCTTTTWGGTTCCTGAAATAGAAGGATCTTTGTTCAGAACACCTAATATTTTTCCTTAATGGCATAGTAATAGTTTCCTCTTCACATTCCTAGTTTTTCAGGAGGATTCTTGACCATTTTACCTTGTTAATGCACTCTCAGTGATGCAGTTACAGATGCTGTATGCCCGCTTAGAATCATAGAATCATAGAATCATTCAGGTTGGAAAAGACCTCTAAGATCATCAAGTCCAACCATCAACCCAACACCACCATGCCCCACTAAACCATGTCCCTAAGCGCCTCATCTACACGTCTTTTAAATACTTCCAGGGATGGTGACTCCACCACTTCCCTGGGCAGCCTGTTCCAACGTTTAACCACTCTTTCAGTAATGAAATTGTTCCTAATGTCCAATCTAAACCTCCCCTGGTGCAACTTGAGGCCATTTCCTCTCGTCCTATCGCTAGTTGCTTGGCAGAAGAGACAGACACCCACCTCGCTGCAACCTCCTTTCAGGTAGTTGTAGAGCGCGATAAGGTCCCCCCTGAGCCTCCTCTTCTCCAGACTAAACAGTCCCTCGTAAGACTTGCTCTCCAGACCCTTCACCAGCTTCGTTGCCCTGCTCTGGACATGCTCCAGCACCTCAAGGTCCTTCTTGTAGTGTAGTGTCCTTCTTTTCCTTTTAGCCAGAGTATTGACTCAGCCCATCCTTTAGCTACCCCAGGAGTGACAAATAATTATATTTCCATTTACAATCGTGTAAAACTGGAGTCATTCTACTACATGTCTAATACTTTGATATTTACATCACATTCATCACTGTGGTGCATAAGCAAATACAAGAAACAAAGAAAACATTTGAAAGCACTGAAATCTGTCTTTCAAAAAAGACTGTGGCAGCCTTAAGTGATCCAGTCATCTTTTTATGGGTTAACATATTTGGCAAAACAAAGGATCTCTTGTAGAACTTGGTGTTGCCACAGCTTGTCCACTCCCGATACCTTAACTATATCGCTCAGTTACCTGCATAACTCACTTATCTTTGAGACATGCTGCAATCCAGCTTGAAACAGAACAACAATTAGATAAAGGTTTCAAATGTAAAAAAGTACTGGGGAAAAAAAAAAATACCAAAAAAAAAAAAAGAAAAGTACCACAAAAAGTACTGGAAGCTCACAATTTAAATGCAGTTTAACATTTATCCCATAGGAATCCATTGAATACACATGGGATGAAGCATCTATCCATCCTTAGGGATGGATAATTACATTACTGTGTACAGGGACATTGATCCAGGCTCGGAAGTGTAAAGCACTCTTACATCCCAATGACAAAATCTGCAAAGGCACTTAAGCACCTAACTCCCATTGCCATAAACAGGAGTGAGTCAATTTAGTAATTTTGAGCATCTGGATTTAATCCTAGTTTTGAAGTCACTTGTGTCTAGTTTTTAAAGGCATTTCTTGCCTAATACGCTGGTAAGTGCTTAAGGGTATTTTCAAAAGTGCCTGTATAGAGACTTTCAAAGAAAAACTCTGTAAATTCCTATTTGCATGATTAGACACCTTGAAAATCTAGCCTTGATTTGTAAATTGGGGCTTTGGATATATCAGTTAAACCCAAATTCTCAAAAACATTAAGGTGTGTAACTGCCACTGAGAGGAAGGAAGCAGAAGGCCCTGACAATTGTGAGGATCTTGCCTGTAGGGATTCCTGAAAGTTTCACACGTTTTATTGGTTTTTCCCAAACGTTTAAGTACAATCTGTAATTTCATATTTGCAATTTCGCCTATTTTTTTTAACTTAGGGTCCTCACTGACCTCCACTGAAGTTGTCGAAAATAGTTGCACTAACACTCCCACTAATGAGAACTGGATTTGGTCTTTAGAGGGTGAAAGAACTAAGGAAGAGGAGTTTTACATTACTAAATAACTATTTGAAGGAATGATTGCAGCAGGCAGAATTCATGCATTCAAACATATCCACCAATATGCTTTTACAGAAAATGTTTAAGACATCATTTAATATTCATAGTTCTGGAAGCCATTCGTTTCTCTATAAATTGATTGTTCTTGGCAATCAAGCATTCTTTATGTGCCAAGGAGATTTAAAAAACCCCCAACAAATTAAAGCCAACATACAGTAGCATTTTGTCAAGACTGATTTTAAAAAGAGAGATAATGAGATATCATTGTACTGTATTTTTTTGGTAGGACTTTTAATAATTTTTTTATATTGCATTCAGCACAGGAGCTGTTTTTAAAACCCAACTGATTTATCATCATTGCCTGTCTCTGCAGCGCTATTCCCACTTTAGAGGTGTGGAACTTGGGCACAGAGAAAACTGTTTCTCTGAAATCAAACATGACACCTTATGGCAGAGCCAGAAATTTCAAAGCCCTGCAGCGTATTTCACGATCTTTACTGCAAGATCATTGCTGTTCTCTGTACTTYATTTAAGATGAGCTATTCAAACCACCTCAACTGTTTGGGCTTTTAATTGGATTTGTACCTCCAGTCAATTAGGAGGAATAGGAATTTTTTAATTCCCATGCATAATTTACAATAAGAATGTGCTACTCCTGCTTCTTAAATAATAATAAAGTTTCTAATATTAGAGTAATATTTGATGTCCTACTTCTAGGGCTAAAACTTGCTGAATGCACTACACAATGACTTTTTTAATAAGGAGAAGCATTGTGGATTCATTGGAGCTTTTAGTAGAAAGTAAGAGTTCAGAAAATCAGCACCCCTTTATAGTTCTTACAGTACCTCTAAGAAAGTCTAATACCAGCACTGTTCAACACAGAGAGAAGAATCTATTACCCATGACTATATTTACATTAAACTGTTTCATAATAAAGAGGCTGCTACTTAATATAAGATGCATCCAGCTTAAGAAGCAAAACACTTTAGAAAAATAAAATTGCCAATAGCATCACTGTTCCTAGAGCAACAGAAAAATGTTTTGAACTGCTTTGATGCACACACAATTTCAATCTTTGGAGTTTCAATACCTTTTCTTCAACAGATGTTATAAGCACGCAGCCAGCGCAGGCTGCATCAACTTGGTAGCGCACCAGATCTACACCGGGGTTCAGTGCTGTTTCTACAAAAGAAACTGAACCAATGGTAACAACACTGGGAAATTTTTGCCAACTCTTGCTGGCTCGTGTAGGACTCCTATGTAGATTTTAATAACCAAGAAATAAAAATGCTTTTAAGTGTGCTGTAATTGGGTGCTGCTATGTTAATCCTCTTGAAAAGCAGCAAGTATCACCCAGCAGTTTGATGTTAAACATTTCAGGGTGATCGTTGTTACCCTGCAGTGGGAAAAACAGGATGGAGTTGAAGGATCAGAGCCTTCTTTCTGAGTAGCAGACTGGAAATTAAGAAATGTATCCTAAAAAACAGTTCCCGTCCTGCCCATCCACTCTCCCTATTAGCTCTGTTCCCTGCAGTCTGCTTTTTGGCAAGGAAGTCCTCTCCTCTAAAACTCCCATTCAAACTATAAAACAAGTGAAAATTGTTTTGTCTGCTTTTTAGCATCTTCTAGCTATTTATTTCAACCTGAGACATCACCTCAGTGAAGGAGTATTTTATATCAAGGTTCTTTCTTTTATGGGTAATAATGGAAATAATATCCATGAAAGAGTCAAAAGGACCCTGAATTACTTTTCCAAGTCCAAGTGATGGTCCCACTGCTCTCAAAAGCAGCAGGATAAGTCTTTGTACGAATGTAAGTATAACATTGTCCAAACTGCACAAGGGTCATCTCAGTCCTTGTTTAATAAAATATAGCCATTTATGTATAAAATGSAATATACTGGTTTTTGATAAGACAGCAGCTATCTCATGGGATAAGAATGATGGAGTGTTTTCTGGCATAGCCCACAGATTGTTTTCTTTTTTTTTCATAATTATGATGCCAAAAACTGATACAGATTTAGGGTAGAACTTCAGCAATTGCTCATTAATGAAAAAACTCCACCTGATCATCTAATTAATGACTGTCAACAAACAGAGTAGGTAAAATGAAAAATAAATGTTTTATTCATCTACATAACCACAGCAAGTCGAAACAACAATTTTCCTAAACCACATGAACTTACCCTGCAATGCTTGGGCCTAACTTCATGAAAAAAAGATTTTTAAATGCTAAATGCCTTATACCCTAATTTTACACAGGAGACTCCTTATGGCTTTAGCAGAGTTCAGGAGTCTAGAAGGCTCAGCTGCTCAGTTCACTATAAAAACGATTGTGTGAATCAATTTCTGACACCTGGTTTATTTAGGCGGTTCTTACACTCCACATTTGGGAAAGCAACCCCCAGAGAAATAAGTGTGTCCAAAGCAAAGAAAACCTATAATTACTTCTGTGCCCTCAGCTGTATCAGAATGCATCTCCTGCAGGTTTAAAATTCATGAGAAGAAGAAAGATCAGAAGAATGATCTGCAGCCTGAAGTCATTTCTCAGCTGGGAATTTCCTGGAAAATTGTGCTACTCCAGGCACATGAAAATAACAAAAACGTGTGTATATGTGTATGTACAGATGCAGAGGGCTCTGAGTACTGTTTATATGCAAAAGGGAGTTACGTTAACTCCTGAATATTACTTAAGTTTAAATCAAATAGCACCTATTACAAACTGGCCTCTACAGGTAGCTATAATCCCATCCTAAAGTTTAAGTCTAGGAGATAGGAAATTCCTGTTATATCCTATCCGGAGTCTGAACCTTCCTGGCTCTGTGATTGATGTTTCCCCTTGTGAACACATGCTATGGCTGTCAGTAGGTCCAGTAGGAGTACTCCAGTGGGAAGACAGGAAGGATGGTCCAGCTTTGTGCCTTCCATGCAATTAGCAAGAAAATATCTAAGTGCAATATTTAATAGAAGTCTGTATTTAATAAGGTAAGCTCCTTAAAGCCAGGTGCTCCCCAACAGAATTTTTTATAGCATCTTGTGTAAGTTGGTGCCCAGGATAAATTTTCAGGGACTCGAAACTCTGTTTTCCAAAATATGTCATTCAAGCTTTACCCTCTTCATTGTCTCTCTCTTTAATTTCTGTCTTGCAAACCCCCACAAAGATGTCAGTTTAGAAGTGCTAAAAGCCTGCTTTAATAGATGACTGTATCATCATGTACGGCTGGAATAGGAAGCAGAAGTCACGCAAACAGGAGAGGTAGAATTGTACCCAGGAGAACATGAGCTTTCATTCAGTTTGTTAGTGAAACTAATACAGTGACATAGGGGTCATAGCAAAGGACACACTAAAGGACCAGGAATAGTACTGCCTACCAGATCAGGCTCTTCACTAAATGATATACTACTTTGTCTAATTCTCATTTTAAAAATTCATGTGAACCCTCCATTCAAATTTCCTGGGTGATTGATACACAGATTTAGTTTGGATTAATCATGTTTGTCTAAATCATGCAGTTGGGTTTGCACACAACTGGCTTGAAGTGGCTGGATCATCTAGGCAGAGTACACTGTAGATGATTTCCACAAAGGGCTGTTACACTATTAGATGTACCTACCTGCTATTTGCGCTTTTAAAAATCTTCCCTCTAGTTGCAAAAACCTTCAGTTGAACTCAGTTTGCTTCATACTTAAAAGCTTGTAGCCTGATACAAATGTTGGGACTTAAAAAGTGTCATCTCAAGCTTTTTCTAAAAAAAGAGATATATGTGTAGAGACATATATATTATAAAAACCTTTAGTAAATACACATGCCATGATGTGTCACTGGAATTTCAACATTAGATGCTCTTCTTCCCCTACACACAAAAAAAAAAAAAAAAAAAGAAAAAAAATCATGTTTTGTGATTTATCATTGGCAAGAGACTGGAAGAAATATTTTTCTTTCCTAACTAAAAATAAAAAAGAGATAGTTCATTAAGTTGCATTTGGCTATGTTTATATGCTTCTGACAAAACACACAGAATATGTAGATAGGATAATGCACTGCTCAGTTTGTGTTACTTGATGGAAGACGTGGTGGATAAGTTGTTTATGGATAAACTCCACCGCGAAATTCTTTTCCTGCTACTTAGTGTGGCCAGATCTGCCATATTTTTCATTTAGGGAAAATTTTATGAGCCAAGAGACATGTCAGCTGTGGAAAGGATATTTGCAGCATCTAGAGATGGAGAACTACATAACAGACAAATAAATCACTCTGATAAACACTGGATACAAAATTGTAACAAGGGGCCTCAGGGAAATCCTCGTATCCCTTCAGCATATCATTGGTTTTCATGGTATAATGGCAAAATGTGACCCAATACTCTAGGGAGATTTAGATTTTAATGTATTTCAGTAGGGTTTTTTTGATTAAAAGGAAAAGGAATGGAAGAGAAGAGAAGGGAGGGGATCGGGAAAGGGAAGGAAAGGATCAAACTCTTAATTCAATCACCTGCACATAATCATTCCCTTATTAAATGGTAGGGCTGTGTAAATTATATGCATTTCTTCCAATAACTTTTGGCAGTTTTGTTTTCTGCAGTTTTGCATATAGAAAACATATAGTTTTCACAGTACTAAAAAACTGAACTGCAATATTCATTCCGAAGTGAATCCTCCAAGAAAGAGTCAATTTTTAAAGAAAATGAGACTAACTTAATTTTTTGCAGCAAGACACATTGGCACAAATTCCATATCTTGACAAATTGATCAGAAAGTTTTGCGCAATTCTTTCAGAAATTATTTTTCATTGTAAGGATAAAGTGTCTAAGAATGTTTTCAAGGACACCTGAAGATGGAATTGCCTGTAGATTTGCATTCACTAATTTGTTGGGCCAGTAAAAAGCCTTTGCATTAGCAAACATATACTTCTTGCTGAGAGTAAGAAACAAATGGCTTAATGTGAAGAACACTGAACCGAGGGATTGCAACATCAAACGCAAAAGAGTGGAAAATGGCATGGAGCAATCAGAAAGAAAAGTCTCGCATGACAGTCCAGCATTTGACACTTTAGATCTTTTAGAAATTCTGATTGACAGAACTTGAGCATTCTTAGAAAATCAAGCTGAGGCTAAAATTACCAAGAGTATTAAGAATTTTGGCTGATGAAGACATTTTGATCTCATGGTATCCCTGGAACCATTTGTCTGTCCTTTTTCTAACAAAAAAATGTTAAATGTGCTCAGCACAAAGTAATGTGACACAGTTCTCACGACAAAGTCTGGGGAAAGGGGAATAAAGGAGTCACCATAATGAATGTGACATAGTGTGAGGGCTGAGCATGACAGGATCCTAATGAAGGCTAAAGCAAAGGAGGACACAATATAAACACAATCGAGTTGGTTTTGGACAAGAGCCCAGTGATGCAGGCAAAGAGAAAGGAATGTGTCTCAGTGAAAAAAGAGTCTATGGCCAAGGCCATCACAGCTGCACTCCTGTTTCTCAACCAAGCCCTGAGAACAGCATAAAAACAAAAGTTCATTTTATATAGCTGAAGAACATCTTGGATGGGATTAAGGAAAAAAAATCCAGGAACTTGAGAGCAACAAAGCAGACGTCTAATACATTGGGGAGTTCACTTGACTTCAGCATCATCTGACTTGTGCTTAAAGTCTTATCCTCTTTATTTTTTTAATTGATCCTTCTTAAGCAAAATTCAATTTTCTTATTCTTGTAAGTGATGATGGAAGTGCCTAGTGATATAATGTGGCTATCATAAATCTGCTATCATCTAGGTCATATATGGAAACCTTACAGAAAAAAAGGAAATGCTTTAATAAGTTACGCTACACTAACGTGGTTTGTATGTGATTTTTGCAATGGTAATTCTGAAGAAATCGAAGTGGCAAAGCATTTGTGGGCCTTTTTCTTGGAAAAAAACCCCTAAATTACTATTTTGTATATGTCACACACTATATTAATATTAAAATAATAACATTTTGTATTAGTTCCCTTTTACTGCTGGGTATCATTACAAAAATTAGCCATTTCAGTATTTTGTGATGCAGGCAATAAACCACCTCTTTTACAGTTGAAAACTCCAAAGCAGCAGAAATTACTGATACCAAATGTGAGACTTCCACAGCCAGAGTTATAATTAACAGAGTGCTTCCTCCCGGGTCTCTTTCCTCAGGCTTTTCAGGCATGGTCCTCTCGGTTGCAGTGCATGGAAATGAAGATTTTGAACTGTATGCCTGTATTCTTTATCATCCCAATTCAAACACTGGTAAATCATACCCTGCATGTCAAAAGCACTATTTAGCTGTGTTCTTACTTAAATGGGAGACCTCTTTCCTTTATTTGTAGTGCAGACTATAGCTGACTGAAAATTTTGATAAAAATAGGAAAAAATTCATAGACTATGAAATAAAGTTTTGCTTTTCCAACAGATCCAATCCTGCTGTTATATTCAGGTCCAGATATTAAATCTGGTACAGCTAGTACTAGGATCTCTTGTGTGTTTTGCTTTGAAAATTTCAGAAAGGCACTAGTTCAAAGTGTCAGTAGGAATGAAGTTGGAATGACTTTAATCATCAAACATCACAACAGCAAGGATAGAGAGACACCGGGAGACCCACATTTACATGTCAAGGCCAAATAGCAGAGTACTTGATCTACCTCTTAGGCAGGTTTAGGTTAGTTGTTCAAATTGTTTGATTGAAATACCTTTTTTATTTACAAAATATAGAACCATCTGCCTTAAATCCCACGCTGACACTATTCATTACCATCTGAACTGAGCTGCTCTAACAAATAGAAAGGTATGCTCTCTGTGCTTTTCCCTCCTGTCTGAAAGCAGAAATAGCAACATTTCCCACTTCAGAACCAGGCAAGGAAAGAAGTGGAAGAGGCCCTGTGCCAAAGCAGCACAGACTGCAGAACTCAAGCCTCCTCCGTTCTCCACATCCTACTTCTCTCATCCATGCTGAGATGCAGATGTCAGTAAAGAGCTCAGACACAGCAACTTACCTCTGTGTGTCTAAGACAATATGAGGTAAAACAACAGTCTTATGCTGCCTATAACTTGCTGCTACTTCCCCCAGGACAAAAATTATTAAATAAAGGGAAGAAAGAGAAAGGCAGTTGATTAAGGACTAGCTTGTGATACTCTACAACGCAATGAACGGTCAGTGAACTCATACTGACTTCAGTAGTGGTGAAGGGCTGTGAAAAGCCAAAGGATGCTGCTTTCTCAGCCTGTTGTCAGAGGAACTTTAGCAGATGCTGTCTGAGATTGCAGTGACACCCACTGCAAACAGACTGCACAACTATGACCAGATAACAGGTCCCCATGGCCTGCGGGAGGTAAGCTAGCTCACAGTTTCATCCACAGAAATTTTGCATATTTTCTTTACAGACTGCTTTCGATATCATTGGCTAAGACTGCATAAGGTAAAACATTACATTGTAATTTCCTTTCTCTCCAGGGTGAATAAATAAATAAATGATATTTACAATAGAAGGTGAAACACAGGGAGGTTTTGTGCTTCCAAGTCTATCAGCTCCCTGTGACCCACTCTTCCAAATCTGTTACGCTTCACAGTGATTTGGCATCTCAAGTTTGTTCTTAGAAGGAAGTAAGTAATGAAAAGATGGAAGGCAAGGCAAGGCAAGGCAAGGCAAGGCAAGGAAAGGAAAGGAAAAG